>PVIW01009386.1:0-52283 GCA_004026585.1 Noctilio leporinus
TGTATTCATATACTTGGTTCTGTTTTGCTTGTTGTTAGTTTTGCTCATTATTGCCCCGTAATGGGTGAGATCATATGATATTTGTCCTTCACTGACTGGCTTATTTCACTAAGCACAATACTCTCCAGTTCCATCCATGTTGTTGCAAAAGGTACAAGTTCCTTCTTTCTTTCTGCTATATAGAATTCCATTGTAAATACAGTAATCTTTTGATCCACATTAATAAAAGGGGTCCAAATGAGAGGTTAAAAATCTAATTTGTTGGGCTAATGTCAATCACATGATGTGCTGAGAACTAAATTTAATCAAAACCTTCAAACCTGAAGGGGCACTTCAATTGCTTAGAGCATCGTCCCAATACACCAAATTTGAGGGTTCAATCTGCAGTCAAGGCACATACAAGAATCAACCAATTAATGTTTCTCTTCAAATTGCTCCTCCACGCCCTCTCTCAAACCAAATTTTAAAAAAACACATACCTACAACTTCTGCTAAGAAGACTTTGCAAATCATAAAGAAGTGGCTTTGAAGATCATAATGAATGAAATTCCTTGAAAGGTTAAGGGATGCAGCTATTATATTGTTTTTATTTTTAAACGTTTATTTATCGTTAGAGACAAGGGATGGGATGGACAGAGAGTGGGAGAAAAATATCAGTATTAGAACATCAATTGGTTGCCTCTGGTATGCATCCTGATCAGGGACCAAATCCATAACCCAGACATGTACTCTGACCTGGAATGGAAACAGCAACCTTTTGCTTTGTAGAACAATGCCCAACCAACTCAGTTACACCAGTTAGGGTGCAACCAGCTTCTAAACTAAATATCTGAGTACCTATCTGAGAGGTGGGAAAAACCTATTCAATGCATAGAAATCATTCAATTAATAGATACTATAAGACTGATGAAGCAAGACTATTAAGATGAATTATAAATGGCTAACAAAGAAAGGGTTGCAGAGAAAAGAACGTATTCTTTTCTCATAGAAGAAATACTTGATAAAAAAGGACTTGATTAAAATTACTAACATCTCTCTGCAATGACACTTAAGAGAAAGGCCCCAACTTGGAGAAAATATTTAAAGTAAGTATATCTGATTAAAAGCCCTATATCCAGAATACACAAAAGACCTTTAAAGTTCAATGAGAAAATAAACAACCCAGTTAAACATAAGCAAAACCTGAACAGAAACCACCAAATAAACGCTACTGATATCAAATAACACTCACTGGTCATTAAGAAAATACAAAAGGCAAATATCCTTAAAATATGATGAATTTTTACACATCAACAAATCCAACATTCCAGAAGAAAAAGCTAGAGACGTGAAGAGGCAATTAACATACAAAGAAATCGAAATGAAGAACTTATGAAAAGAGCCTGTTTTTCATTCAAAATTAAAAAGCAAAGTACAGGGTATTTCCAAAATGGAGGAGGAAAAAGTGAAGCTACACCAATCTCCTCCTAGGACCAATTTGGAATTACAACTTAATTTGGAAAAATTACCCAGAATAACCAAGAGAACATCAACTAGGAAGAAGCCCTGTAACAATGAACAGATGAAGCAGCCTCATCACAATGTGACTGGCAGGAATTGTGGAAACTCAAGAGGGCTAGCTGGGCTCCCATAGGCAGCAGCTGAAGGAATGGAGCAGAGGTGGGGGCTCTACCTGAAATGGGTTGGTTCTAAACCCTCAGCTGGGTTTCCTAGCCTACAGTGACACAGCAGAGAGTAAAACAGCATTCAGCTGTGAAAAGCAAAGAACTACAGGGCTTGCTAGCCTGAGAGCAATAGACAGAGAATTACTAAAGTGACCGTGCACAAAAATGCATTGGCACCCACTTACCCTGGGCTCCAGCAAAGGGAGGGCAGAGTGGACCAGAGACACTTGGAAAGTTTAGAGCACTGGCTTTGAGAGAAATGAGGGAGAAGCTGGAGGGGTCCCAATGCTGACTCATCCCTGACACTGCAGGCAAACTACCTACCTCAACCAGATTCTGCCTGAGGGAACATCATGGCCCCACCAACTGGAATCAATCTGCCCCAACCAGCAATGCGTGAGCGTGGTTGCTGATCACAGATTGACTGGATTACAACAGAATCAACCTGTCCTGCCCAGCAGAGCTTCAGCCAGGTGGTTTATCAGATTGATTGGGTTATAACTGAACTAATCTAGCCCACCCAGTGGTACCTACTACACTTGATAGCTGAGCACAGGTTAATTGGATAAAAACTGAAGGGCACAAAAACAGTGCATCTCTGGTTGGCTCCAAAGGGCTCCATAGCCCAGACTATGAAACGATCTGATGTCACCAGAGGGGGATCCAGGAAGTAAAGAAATTGCACCACTACAGGACGGTAGGTCACAACACACAGCCAGGAACATATTCCATATGAAAAGCAAAAGCAAACAAGAGACATCTAAAAATGGGGAGAAAAAGAAACAGTCCACCACCAAAACGAAAGGAGGAATCCCCAGAAAGATGGCTAAATGAAATAGAGGCAAGTGAACTATCAGGTATGGAATTCAAAATAATGATGATAGAGAAGCTTAATGAGCTTAAGGGAGCTACAAGAAACTTTGAACTACACTAGCATTAAAAAGGACATAGAAAAACTACCAATAAGAGCCAGGAGAAAATGAAGATACAATTTCTGAACTGAAGAATATAATAGAAGGAAACAAAAGCAGACTAGAGGAAGCAGAGCACTGGATCAGCTTGGTAAAGAACAAGGTAGGGAAAAAAATCCCAGACAGTGCAACAAAATGAAAAGGCATTGAAAAAGAATGAAGAAGTTTTAAGAGAGCTGCAGGACAACATGAAATGCAACAATATCTGTATCACAGGGATATCACAAGGAGAAGAGAAATGAGGAATAGAAAACCTGTTTGAAAAAGTAATGACAGAAAACTTCCCATGTAACATGATGATTGAAAACATCACTCAAGTTCAGGAAGCACAGAGGGTCCCATGAAGATAATACAAACAGACCCCTCCAAGACACATAATTAAAATGACAAATTTCAAAGATAAGGAGAAAATCCTAAAAGCAGCAAGAGAGAAACAGCAAATAATATATAAATAGACTCCAATTATCAACTGATTTCTAAACAGAAACACTTTGCCAAAAGGGAGTGGCAAAAAATATTACAAGCAATAAAAAACAAAAAGACCTGCAACCAAGAATACTCTACCCAGCAAGGCTCTCACTCAAAATGGTGAAATGAAGAGTATCCCAGACAAAATAAGACTAAAAGAATACATTATATCTCCAGCCCTGGCTGGTGACACAGTGGATAAGGCTCCAGCCTGGGAACCCAAAGGTCACTGGTTCAATTCCCAGCCAGGGCACATAACCAGGTTGCAAGCCAGCCAGGTTCGTAGCTGGAGGCAGGTGAAAGGCAACCATACATTGATGTTTCTCTCCCTCTCTGCCTCTCTCCCATCCCCTCTCTCTGAAAATAAGAAATACTATCTTTTTAAAAACTTTTTAAATAAATAAAAAGAATACATCTCTACCAAACCAGCACTGCAAGAGATGTAAAGGATCCACTTTAAAAAGAAACAGAGACAGAGAGAAATACAGGTACAAAGGGTGAAAATATCAATGAACAAGTGCCTGTCGATTTTAACCTTAAATGAAGATTATATACACCAATCAAAAGACACAGGATCGCTGAATGGATAGGTAAACATGACCCACATATACGCTGTCTACAAGAAACCCACCTCAGAACAAAAGATGAACACAGACTGAAAGTGAAGAGATGGAAAAATGTACTTCAAGCAAATGGGATATGGAAAAAAAGGCTGGGGTAGCAACACTTATGTCGGACAAAATAGGTTTTACAATGAAGTTCTTAAAAAGAGACAAAGAAAGACATTTCATAATACTTAAGGGACCAATCTATCAGGAAGATATGACCCTTGTAAACATATGTGCACCCAACACAGGAGCATCCAAATAGGTAAGAAAAATCTTGAAGGACTCCAAGATTATCAACAGCAACACACTAACAGTAAAGGATTTTAATACCCCATTATCAACAATGAACAGATCTTCCAAGCAAAAAAAAAAAAAAAAAAAAACCACCACCAAGGATATTGCAACACTGAACAACACTCTAGATCAAATGGACCTAACTGATATATACAGAACTTTTCACCACACAGAAGCAAAATACACATTCTTTTCAAATGTACAAGAACATTCTCAAAGATAAACACGGTAGTATACAAGACAAGCTTCCACAAATTCAAGAAAACTGAAATCATACCAACCATCTTCTCAGATCACAATGGCTTTAAGCTAGAAACTAATCTCAAGGAAAAAACCCAAAAACATTCAAATTCATGGAGACTGGATAACAAGCTATTAAGAAATGAATGGGCTAATTATGAGATCAAAAAAGAAATCAAAAAGTTTCTCAAAACAAATGAAAATGAATACACAATAGCCCAAAGCCTATGGGACACAGAGAAGGCAGTTCTCAGAGGAAAGTTCATAGCAATACAGGCCCTACCTAAAAAGGTTGAAAAAGCTTATACAAACAACCTACCCATGAAGCTACAAGAACTAGAGGAGCAACAAAAAACAAAGCCTAGAGCAAGTAGGAGGAAAAAAAGAATCAAGATCAGAGCAGAATTAAATCACATAGAGACTAAAAATACAATTCAAAGAATTGTATTTTGATCCTAAGATTAAACAAGACAAGGGTGTCCACTTTCACCACTTCTATTTAACACAGTACTGAAAATTCTACCCACAGCAATCAGACAAAAATAAATAAATAATTCAATAAATCCAGAAGCTGGTTCTTTGAAAAGATAAACAAAATTGACAAGCCTTTAACCAGACTCATCAAGGAAAAAAGAGAGAACCCAAATAAACAAAATCAGAAATGACAGAGGAGAAATCACAACTAGTAGCCCAGAAATACAAAGAATTGTAAGAAATTACTAAACACAACTATATGACAAAAATAACTGACAACCTCAGTGAAACTGACAAATTTCTGAAAATGTATAATCTACCAAAACTGAATCAAGACGGAGCAGAAAGCCTGAACAGACCAATATCAACTAGTGATATTGAAGCAGTATCAAAAAACCCCCAGCCCACAAAAGCCCCAGACTGGATGGCTACACAGAGAAATTTTACCATTTAGGGAAAAATTAACTCCTATCCTTCTCAACCTATTCCAAAAAATTCAAGAGACTCCCAAACTCTTTGTAATGGGCCAGTATCATTCTCATCCCCAAACCAGGTAAACACACAACAAAGAAATAGAACTACAGACCAGTATTTCTGATGAACACAGATGCTAAAATCCTCAATGAAATACTGGCAAACTGGATCTTCCGACAGATTAAAAAGATCATACACCACGATCAAGTGGGATTCACTCCAGGGATGCAAGGATGGTACAACATTCGCAAATCAATAAATGTAATACAGCACATCAACAAAAGTAAAGCCAAAAACGTGTAATCCTAACAATAGATGCTAAAAAAGCATTTGATAAAGTACAGCACCCACTGATGATAAACACAATCAGCAAAGTGGGAATAGAGGGAGCATACCTCAACATAATAAAGGCCATGTACAAGAAACCTACAGCCAACATCATACTCAATGGTCAGAAACTAAAATCTTTCCCCCTAAGATCAATCGAAACAAGGCAAGAATGTCCACTTTCACCACTTCTACTCAACACAGTATTGAAAGTTCTACCCACAGTGATCAGACAAAAATAAATAAATAAAAGGCATCCAAGTTGGAAAGGAGGAAGTAAACTGTCATTTTTTGGACATGCCAGGATAGTGTACATAGAAAACCCTATAGGCGCCATCAAAAATTTACTTGAATCTAGTAAGTGACTTTGACAAAACAGTGGAGTACAATTCAATATTCAGAAATTGAGGGCATTTTTATTTTTATTTTTTATTTTTATTTTTTTTTAAAGATTTTATTTCATTATTTTTAGAAAGAGGGTAAGGGAGAGAGGCAGAGAGGGAGAGAGACATCAATGTATGGTTGCGTTTCACCTGCCTCCAGCCACAGACATGACTGGAGACTTGGTTTGCAACCTGGTTAGGTGCCCTGGCTGGGGAATCGAACCTGCGACCTTTGGGTTCGCAGGCCGGCGCCTTAACCACTGTGCTACCAGCCAGGCTGAGGGCATTTTTATATACCATCAATGAAGTATCACAAACAGAAACTAGAAAACAAATATCATTTACCATTTAACAAGAAAAATCAAAGTACTTAGGAATAAACATAACCAAGGAGATAAAAGAATTGCACTCAGAAAATTACAGAATACTGAATATAGAAATTAAGGAAGATACAAATAAATGCAAGTATATACCATGTTCATGGGTTGGAAATATTAACATCATTAAAATGCAATATATAGATTAACATACACATAGAGCAATGGAACAGAACAGAGAGCCCAGAAATAAACCCAGGTCTCTATGGTAAATTAATAGTTCACAAAGGGGGCAGAAGAATAAAATGGAGTAAAAATAGCCTGTTCAACAAACAGTAGTGGGGGATCTAGAATGGTACACACACAAAAATAAATCAAATTAGAGCACCACCTTACACCATACACCAGAATAAACTCAAGATGAATAAAGGACTTACCAGAAAGCAGAGTCCCAAAAAAGTTGCACCCAGAGAGGACACAACAGGACACATCATATTCAAAATGCCAAAGGTTAAAGATAGAGAATCTTCATGCAGCTAAAGAAAAGAGATACCTAAAAGGGAATTCCCATAAGACTATTCAGCTGATTTCTCAAAAGAAACTCTGCAGGCAAGAAGGGACTGGCAAGATCTGAAAGTGATGAAAAGCAAGGAACGAAGATTACGCTATGCTTCCCAGACAAGGTAAAGCCAAAGGAGTTATCACCAAGCTGTTATTATATGAAAAGTTAAAGTGACTTATTTCAGAAAAAGGTCAAAACTATGAATATTTTTTAATTTAATTTAATTTATTTTTTAAAAGATTTTATTTATTACTTTCAGAGAAAGGGGTAGGGAGAGAGGCAGAGAGGGAGAGAGACATCGATGTGTGATTGCCTTTCACCTGCCTCCAGCTATGGACCTGGCTGGAGACTTGGCTTGCAACCTGGTTATGTGCCCTGGCTGGGAATTGAACCAGCAACCTTTGGGTTCATAGGCTGGTGCCTTATCCACTGTGCCACCAGCCAGGGCTAAAACTACAAATATTAAAACAACAAACTCACAACCAACAAATGAATCTTAAAAAAAAAAAAAAAAAAACTAAGCAAACAAGTAGAACAGGAGCAGAATCACAGAAATGGAAATTATATGGAGGGTTATCAGCGGAAGAGAGGGAAGGGGGAGAATGAGGGGCAAAGGTACAGGAATTAAGAAACATAACTGGCAGGTACAAAATAGGGGGATGTTAAGAATAGTAAAGGAAAGAGAAAAGCCAAAGATCTTACATATACAACCCATGGAAAGGAATTAAGGGGCATAACTGATGACGGGATGGCGGGTAGTGGGCAGAGGCAGGGCAAAAATTTTAAAAATTAGAGGACAACAGTGATAGCATAATCATTAAAATATACTTTTTTAAAATGATAGCTAAAAGACTTAATTAAATGTAAGACTTAATTAAATGACACTATAAAAATCATAGAAGAAAACATAGTAAAATTCCAGATATCCCACACAGCAGTATTTTCGCCCATACATCTCCTAGGGTAAGGGAAATAAAGGAAAAGAATAAAATGAGACTGTATCAAACTAAAAGCTTGTGCTTGGCAAAAGAAAACATCAGCAAAACGAAAAGGGAACCAACTGTATGGGAAAACATACTTGCCAATGTACCTCTGACAAAGGTTTAACCTCCAAAACATATAAATAACTACTGAGACTCAACATCACCAAGACAGACAATCCAATCCAAAAATGAGCAAAGGACCTGACACACACTTCTCCAAGGAGGACATACAGAGGGCCAACAGACATATGAAAGAATGCTCAACATCACTAACCATCAGAGAGATGCAAATTAAAACTACAATGAGTTACCACCTCACACCTGTCAGAATGGCCATCATTAACAAATCAACAACCTTAATGCACTGTCAGGAAAACAGACTGGTGCAGCCACTGTGGAAATAAGTATAGAATTTCCTCAAAAAACTAAAAATGGAACTGCCTTTTGACCCCACTGCTGGGATTAGACCCAAAGGATTCTGAAACACTGATTCAGAAGAACCTATGCACCCTATGTTCACAGCAGTGCTATTTATAGTAGCCAAAACAGCCTATACTGGAAACAGCCTAAGAGACCATCAGTTGGATGAATGGGTCAAAAATGTTGGTACATTTACACAATGGAATACTACACAGCAGAAAGAAAGAAACTCCTACCTTTTGCAACAGCATGGATGGAACTGGAGAGTATTACACTAAGTTAAATAAACCAGGGGGCAAAAGACAAATACTACATGATCTCACTTAGGAACCTAATTAACAAAACAAATGAGCAAAATAGAACCAGAGTCATGAAAACAAGGAACTGACAGTGACCAGGGAGGAGAGGGAGAAGGGGGAAAAGAGGAGGAAGGGACTAGTCAAGGAACATTTATAAATATAACCCAAAGACATGGACAACAGGATTGGCTGTGGGAGTGAAAGTTGGGGGGTGGAGGCAGGGTGAAGAGGAAATATTAGGACAACTGTAATAGAACTTGGAAAAAAAAAAAGGAGACAGTTAAGGAATTTACAGTACATAAACTGACATACCATGCAGCAATATTTTAAATAACATGAAGAGAAGACAGGAAATGTTTATATACTGATAGGGAATTATCCCCAAGATACATTAAATGAAAAGAGCGAGGTACAAAACAGCACGTTATCACCCTGGATGGTGGCTCAGTGGGTAAGTGCCAGCCTGTGAACCAAAGGTCACTGGTTCAATTCCCAGCCAGGGCAAATAACCAGGTTGCAAGCCAGGTCTCCAGCCAGGTCCCCAGCTGGAGGCAGGTGAAAGACAACCATACACTGATGTTTCCCTCCCTCTCTGCCTCTCTCCCTTTGCCCCTCTCTGGAAATAATAAATATGATCTTTTTAAAAAATAAAAGACATTTCCCTGTTTAAAAAAAAAAATAAAAAACAGCCCTGGCTGGTGGCACAGTGGATAAGGCACTGGCCTACAAACCCGAAGGTTGCTGGATGGATTCCCAGCCAGGGCACATAACCAGGTTGCAAGCCAGGTCTCCAGCCAGGTCTGTAGCTGGAGGCAGGTGAAAGGCAACCATACATTGATGTCTCTCTCCCTCTCTGCCTCTATCCTTTCCCCTCTCTCTAAAAATAATAAATAGAAAATCATTTTAGAAAAAAAAATAAAATAAAATAAAAAACAAGCTCGTTATCATTTTGTAAACTTAACTACACACACCCATAATAGCTTGGATGTGCAGAACATGTAACAAAGGCTGAAAAAAACAATAAATGGTCACTCTAGGGGTGGCTAGGGAAAAGGGCTGGGAAGCTTCTAAATAAAAATTTTTAATTAAAAAGATGCAGGCCAAAGGTAACAATACATTGATGTCTCTCTCCCTGTTTCCCTCCTTTCCCCTCTCTCTAAAAATAAATAAAATCTTTAAGTATATATAAAAGTTAAAAATTAAACCCTTAAAATAAACATTTTCTACCTTTCAGCTGGCCAAGCCCAGTATAACAGGAGGAGAAGGGGAAAAAAGAAAAGAAAAATGTAGTATGACCTTGCAATCCCACTTTTAGAATATCACCTATAATGAGACACAATATTTCAAAAACATAAATAGAAAGATGACCAATGTAGCAATTATTTGTAATAAGAAAGGACTAAAAGTAGCCAAAATATCCCTGAGAGGAAAGGTACATCCCTACAATGGAAAACCATGAAGCTGCTAAAAACAAGAACAAAGTAGATCTCAAACTATAGGTAAGTGCACATCTTAGAAATCTTCCTTTAATGATTTTAAAGTCACAATACTACGTATGTATAACATTCATTATGTACACAGAGAATCAGGCTCCAATCTGTGATATGTGTGCGTTTTCAAGGATACAAAGATGTGATGCTATGCATATTAAGAGACTGAAAAGCTAAAGTTATGTAAAGAAATTCTTTGCTTCTGTGTAAAGAAACATTTTTTTTTTCACTGCCAACAAGGATATGTGGCTATTTATTAGAGGCACCTAAAAAGTCACAGGAAAAATAGGCAGTCAATTTTACTCAAAGACCTGAAATGTAAAAAGTACTTTTAAAAATGTTCAAATTCAAGCCCTTGGTGGATAAGGCGCCGGCCTGCAAACCCAATGGGGGGAACCTGCAAATGGGGTTCCATTCCCCAGCCAGGGCACATAATGAGGTTGCAAGCCAGGTCTCCAGCCAAGTCCGTGGCTCTCCCTCTCTGCCTCTCTCCTTCATCCTCTAAAAATAATAAATAAAATCTTTTTTTTTTAAGTTAAAATTTCAACTGGAAATTTAAAATTTTTAATTTTATAAAGCATACCCAATCAAACATAAATTTTACATGTAATTTTAAAGATAAACGTAAAATTTCAAAAGTGCTACTAAATTGGGCCCACTATACAGAGCAATCCAATTCAACTAACCTCCCCACTCCACATTCTCACAGCCTTTTGAGAGCCTTATTGCCAACTGCCACAACCCAACTGCCTACTGCTCAAGCTACCCATCTCTGCCCACCAACTTGAATAGGAAACACATCACAAACCCCAGCACCTTACTCAACCAGTGAGCCTCCCTTCTAGGTGGCAATTAACTTTTATTTTTAATATTTATTATTTTTAGAGAGAGGCAGAGAGGGAAAGACACATCTATGTGTGGTTGCCTTTCACCTGCCTCCAGCTACAGAGCTGGCTGGAGACCTGGCTTGCAACCTGGTTATGTGCCCTGACTAGACCTGGCTTGCAACCTGGTTATGTGCCCTGGCTAGGGAATCGAACCAGCAACCTTTGGGTTCGCAGGCCAGAGCCTTATCCACTGTGCCACCAGCCAGGGCTCCAATTAACTCTTTAAATTAGATCCTCAGACCTAGCAAGTTACACCAACACCTTGCCCCACCCCTCTGAGGTTGTCTGGAAAGTATCCCACCATGCTCTATAAAAGACTTATTAAAGATACAAGATATAAGAAACATTGTACGTAGGACAATGACACTTCAGTCCCCTTCAAGTAGGCACCTTGGGACCTCAGTCCCCTCAATCACCATCAGCTGCCCCATTGTATTTTCCTGAATCTCACCGACCATCTGAAGTCTCTTCCCTTTCAAAGGTGATTTTAGTTTTGGGAAAAGCCAGAAGTTACAGGATACCAAAAGTAGGCTGTAAGGGACACTAAGTCACCTGGGTGATTTCATGTTTCACCAAAAATCTTTGCACCCAACTTGATGCGTGAGCAGGTATGTTGTCGTGATGAAGCTGCCAATTGCTGCCCATAGCTATGGCCTTCTGAATCAACCAAATAGTTTCTGCAGAGGAATGTTCAAGCGTAATGCAAAATTTAATGCAGATTCGTTGCTCTACTTGCTCATTTTGAATGCCTTGAGCACACAGTACACATGCTCACTCAAGGGTGTCTACTGCCCCCACTGACTAGTACAGTGGTTCACACACGTGCATTCCAGTCCCCTGTCCTTTGCTCCCAGATTACATCCATGTTGTGCAACCGTTCTCACTCTATTAACATTGGCTGGACTTTTTCTGGAAAGACCTCATATAGAAACAATTAAGTTTCAAGGAAACCTATTTCTAAATTCTCAACTTCACATGTACTCTGGTCCAAAAATAACCCACTTGGAATTAATCATTCTCCCACATCATGAAAAACAGACTTACCTATCTTTAATATGACTAGGGTATATTGCTCTAACTCTGGAACATGATCTATAGAAAAAGTATGACAGATTACTGGCTTCTGTTTTTAATAACTGAGTAACTCCGATGTCTAGGTAACAAATCCCCTGCAAGTCAGATGTTTCCCCAATTACTGCTTTCCAAACAGAAACTGTTGTAACAAAACTCCGTCCATTACTTTTATAAATATGGTCTCTGGACATTTACACAAACTAAAAAATAATAGATGGCCGCCAGCCTGCGAACCTAAAGGTTGTTGGTTCGATTCCCAAGCAAGTCACACATAACCAGGTTGCAAGCCAGGTCTCCAGCCAGGTCTGTAGCTGGAGGCAGGTGAAACGTAACCACACATTGATGTCTCTCCCTCTCTGCCTCTATCCTTTCCCCTCTCTCTAAAACTAATAAATATAATCTTTTAAAAATAAAAATAAAATAAAATAAAAAGTGATGGATGCCAAACCTTTTCTGATTCTAGCAATGATATTCATCCACACACACATGAACTAAATGGAAAAAACCCACCCACGTAATTAAGAAGTACATTGGGGGGGGGGAGGCAAGGAAGGGGAGCAGTTTAGATAAGAACCTAGTATAAAGGAACCATGGACATGGACATAGGTGGGATTGACTTTGGGGGGAATGGGTGGGTGGGGAGGGGGACAGAGGGGGGCAAAAAGGGGATGGATGTAATACAACAACAAAATTTTTTTTAAAAATCAAAAAAAAAGTATATTTCAATAGATTTGCCTTTAAAATATACAACATTCATACTTGATTATGCACTAGTAACTGTGGCCATAGAAATCAAGAAAAATTTTAAATACCTGCATTATAATCACAGAAAATTCTTAAAAGTTTTGATATCAATTTATATACCTATTTCGTACAAAAAAACTTATGAGGAAATAACCATTAAAAGATTAAACATAAATATATTCATTAGTATAAACTCTGAAGAGGAAGTAGGATGAAAATACAATTTCAAAAAGAAAAAGTCACATAATAAATGTGGCTGTTAAAAAACATTTTATTTTTCAACATATGAAAACAAACAGTAAATAATTATGGCACTTGTGATAATGGAGATTATCACAAAAGACAGGATGGCAGTTATTAGGTGCATAAAGGAGGGAGTCACATGGAAGACATTCTGAAGTGGCTGGCAAAACATACATTTCTTCAATAGTATATTGTATGGTTTTCTGAATCTGTTTTATTTTACAATAAAAAGATTAAAAGAGCCCTGGCTGGTAGCACAGTGGATAAGGCGCCAGCCTGTGAACCCAAAGGTCACAGGTTCGATTCCCCAGCCAGGGCACATAACCAGATTGCAAACCAGGTTGCAAACCAGGTCTCCAGTCAGGTCTGTGGCTGGAGGCAGGTGAAACGCAACCATACATTGATGTCTCTCTCCTTCTCTGCCTCCCTCCCTTCCCCTCTCTCTAAAAATAATGAAATAAAATCTTTAAAAAAAAAAAGATTAAAAGAAATCACTGTGATACCTACAGTGTATGTTAGTTTTATTTTAAAATGTCAATATTTACAGGAAACTATAACCTCTGCAAGCATTTAAGATCATGACCAGCAATCCCACATGTTAATAGTTACCCAAGAGAAATAAGGACATGTCTACACAAAATTCTACACATGAATGTTTATAGCAGCTTCATTCATAATTACCAAAAACTGAAAACAATTCAAATGTCCTTCAACTAGTGAATGGATCAGGAGGCAAACGCCCAAAGCAGTACTACTCAACAAAAAAAAGGAATGAACTAATGATGCAACATAGAATACTCTTAAAAAGCATTATACTAAATGAAAAAAGCCAGGCTATTAAGTATACATGCTAAATGAGCCCTTGTACATGATATTTGGAAAAGAAAAAAAAAAAAAAAAACTACAGAGACAGTGGATGCCAGGGTTTGGAGAAAGGGGAAGGGAGTGACCACAAAAAAACACTTTTGAGGTGATGGAAATAGTCTATTATTCTATCTCTTGACAATAAATATTAATTGTAATATTTCTACAGAACTTTTATAGTTTGGTGTTTAGGTTCTTGTTTCATAACACTCTAGGTATCTTCCACTTATCCTTCCAGGTCACCTCTCCACCCTAATCTCAGCCCTAGGAGACTGACCTGCATCAAAAATTTCCTTACCCTGGGTGGGTGGGGAGGGGTACAGAGGGGAGAAAAAAAAGGGATGGATGTAATACAACAACAATAAAAAAAAAAAAAAAAAATTTTCCTTACCCTCAGGTTTCCATGGGTTCAACCTATAAGGAACCCCCATTTGGACAATGGAAGGGAAAAAAATTCAGTGCTTACTCCTCCAGTGCTTTCCTTATGAGGGAAGCCCTTCTACAGAAGGTAGCTTCCTCTATAGGACTCAGATAATCCTATGTCCCTATGAAAATGGGGGATACCGGCTTCACTGCAGCTAACCAAGGCCAGGGCACCATCCTTTCAGCTTTCTCTAACATTCCTCCCACATCTCTGTTAATAATCCCTTTATAAATTAACCTTTCTGGTATGAGACTAATTGGCGCATGACAACTGTTTGCAGTTGGAACCGTGACTAATCAAAAGGCAAAATTTAAAAATGTACTGGGAAAGGGGGTAAATGTACGAAGTGGGGACAGTTTTCGAAAACTGTTCAGATTTATAAACAAAGGTTTGAAAACTGCTCTAGCAAAATTTGGTTCTAGAGACCATGCCTCATCCATCTGGGTCAAGATCCAAAATATAAACACATCCTGTCATCCACATTCTTTAGTAGTCTAACAGTCAAAACACATCATGCATCTGCATGTCTTTCCAATCTCATAATCCAACAACCTACCACCACCACCCACCCCTTAAATCCAGACAATCCAGCCCTAAGTGATCAGCATACTCACAAGTACTTGGGGACGCAATTCCTTCTCCCACTTCCTTCTCATAGCTGAAACCTAACTAAGAATGCTCCAAATATCTCAGAGTAGGATAGTTTGGGGGGCAATAGTATGCTGGCCCTCCAGGGCTTCTTTATTAAACGATTACTCCACCATCCTCTTATAAAAGCCTGTTCTTTTGAGGCTTGTGCCACCTAGCTATTGACCCTCTAATCTTTCCTATACCTGTAATCTAGCAACCTCTTAGTCTTCATTTAAGGATTTTACACAAAATTTATAATCTATCTCACCATGCCAGTTTTACTATCATCATCCTGAATTTCACCAAATCCCAAACCCTAACCTCTCAGTTCCTTAACTTCCTATCAACAGTCTTCTCTACATTCCATCTCAGCCACCAGTTTTCACAATTTTATCAGGAACTTATGTCCTAAAAGGCTTCACTTGTTACGTGTTAGAATTAAAGAACCAACTTTAAAATCATATCCTACCAACTACCCAATATGCTTATCCCAGTAACCCCATTCTTGACTATCATTTTAATAAGACTCTCTCTCTCCTTTCTCTTATCCACCAGACTTGTGCGATTACTGAACATTTTAAATCCCACAAGTCCACCACTTCAATCATTCTCTTGGAAACAATCTAAATTATCTTTCTTCCATAGCTGTTCATTCCACCTCTTATGTCAGATGAAATGCCAATTTAGAGTAACTCTAATTATTCTATCCAATATTCTATATTCTGTGTAGATTCTGGCTAATTAACAGAACCTACTGGGGAGAAGGGACATTCAGTCACACAATGAAATCTGTGACAATTTTTTAGTGACAAACTTCAATTCAGGCTCCATAATGCCCAGAAATCCCTCTCTCCAGACAGCTTCTTCTTCCACTTTCTGCAACATGGTGAACCCTTTGCCTTTCCCCTCCAGCCCCAATAATATCCCTGCCCTACCTTCTCCCTTTCAGAGATAACTTCTTCTGTCATTGTATGGAAGGAAAAAGAAAATGCTTCTATCCATAAACCATCTTATCTTTCGTCCTCCCACTAAACTCACACACGCACTTTCATAGCACCCTGTGTTTTTTCCATAACTTTCAGAATACTTTTCTTTTTTTATTCAATCTGTCTTGCACACTAGAATATTAATAAGCAGTTTCTTGTCATGTGAACATACACTTAACACTCAGCATATAAAGCAGCAGTCCCCAACATTTTGGCATCAGGAACCAGTTTCATGGAAGACAATTTTTCCAAGGTGCAGGAGGTGGAACTCAGGAAATAACGCCAGGATAGCTTAGCTCCTTCTCCTGCTGCTTACCTGCTGGGTGGCCCCTTTCCTAACAGGCCAGGGACTGGTACTAGTCTGGCCCATGGCCAGGGTGATAGGGACCCCTGATATAAAAGACACTATGTAAGAATTCGCAACACTGGCTGGTAGCACAGTGGAAAAGGTGCCGGCCTGCAAACCCAAAGGTCGCTGGTTCAATTCCCAGCCAGGGCACATAACCAGGTTGCAAGCCAGGTCTCCAGCCAGATCCACGGCTGGAGGTAGGTGAAAGGCAACCATACATTGATGTTTCTCTCCCTCTCTCCCTTCCTCCCTTCCTCTCTTTCTGGAAATAATAAATAATATCTTTCTTAAAAATAAAAAATAAAAAAATAAAAATTCGATGGTTGGAAAAAAGGCCTCCACCAAATCTTCTAATGAACAAATTCATCCTCCTCTACCCTCAGGGCCCTGGAAAAGAACTGCCTTCTAAAGAGCTAGTGGCTACACCAAAAAAATGTATGATATATCATCTAAATTCTACTATGAAATACATACGGAAAATTTCCTGAAAAGCATCAAGCAACAAAAATGTGTTGTTACCTGGACTTTCATTATTGTTCAAGTCCTAATCCTAAGAATGATTCTTTTATTAAGGAAATCTTTATAAGGCACCAGCCTGCGAACCCAAAAGTCGCTGGTACCATTCCCCAGCCAGGGCACATAACCAGGTTGCAAGCCAGGTCTCCAGTCAGATCCGTAGCTGGAGGCAGGTGAAAGGCAACCATACACTGATGCCTCTCTCCCTCCCCCTCTCTTTAAAAATAATAAAATAAAATCTTTTTTTTAAATGTTAAAAAGTCTTTTAGAATAAATTCAAGTTCTGCTTGAGCTGGTGTGGTTCACCAGAGTGAGGATCAGCCTATGAATCAAACGGTTCAATTCCCAGCCAGGGAACATGCCTGGTTTGTGGGCCAGGTCCCCAGTTGCGGGTGCTCAAGAGACAACCACACACTGATGCTTCTCTTTCTCTCTCTTCCCCTCTCTCTAAAAAATAAAAATCTTTTTAAAAAATTGCTCACAGAACCCATAATTAGTTCTTTGTCAAAATATATTTCCACCAAGACAAAACTAATTATATAGTGGTAGTCTTTAAGTTTAGTTTATTCATATCAGAATACAGTAGCACTGGATTAAAAGAACACTTTGGATGTTCCTCAGGTCTTCCACGTAATAATTCCAAGTTATTCAGCCTCTCTGAGTTTTGCCTTACCCTCCATAAAATGGGAGTCAACCCTGCCTTACATAGTTGTGATTAAAGATCAACTGATATATATAAAGGGTTTGGCACAAAGCAGGAATCTTACCCATTTTTTTTTTAACTTTTAAATAAAGATTTTATTTATTTTTAGAGAGAGGGGGAGACAAAAAGAGGGGGAGAAACACCAGTATGCAAGAGATACCTTGACTGGCTGCCTCTCCTCAAGCCCCCAATTAGGGACCTGGCCTGCAACCCAGGCATGTGACCGGACTGGTAACTGAAACGGTGACCTTTTGGTTCATAGGCCAGCACTCAGTCCACTGAGCCACACCAGCCAAGGCTAACATTTTTATTACAGTTTATATTCAATATTATTTTGTATTAGCTTCAGGTATAAAGCACAGTGGTCATATCATCATACATTTCACAAAGTACTCCCTCAATATTTGCAGCACCCTTCTTGACACCATATAGTCACTATATTCTCTACTCTGTCCCTTACTTCCCCATAAGTATTTTGTAACTACCAATTTGTAAGTTCTTAATTCCTAAACCTTTCACCCAGTCCTTCAACCCTTCTCCCCTCGGGGAACCATTACGTTTATTCTGTACCTATGTTTCAATTTTGTTTGTTCATTTACTTTGTTTTTTAGATTCTACAAATAAGTGAAATCATAAGGTATGTGTCCTTCTCTTGACTGAATTTCATCAACATTGTAACTTTAAGTCCATTCATTCTATAGCAAATGGCAAGATTTCATTCTCTTTAGTGGCCATGTCTTAGGCACCTCTCTTAAAAGAAGCTGGTTTTAGGTATGACTTAAGTGTATTTTATACAACAGATACATTCAATATCTAAATTAAGGCATGTAACTCTTGCTGATACAATACTTTCAGAATTCTTTAATAATCCTCATTAATCCCCTGCATCGATCCAGTAAGCAGATGACAATCTCATTTCAGGTCACAAGTTCCTGGCCTACTTGAAGCTTTCAGAAATAGATTATTTCCCTTTTTAAAATCATCCACAATTCTAAATCAAAGCTCTTAACTTTCTGACAGTAGCATCCCTCTAATTTATACAAATATTCAGTTAAGCTTTAAGCAAATGGAAAAAAACTTACAGGCTACAAAACCAGTCATGTAAATTAAGAGCTTATGCAGTAGCTATCTCAATATTTGGCAGGGTATATAGACTGAATCCCAGCTGGCTAGTAAATAAAGTACGCCAAACAGAAATATAAGTCTTTGCACACTTCATTCTAGACTTCAGATGAAAAATCTAGAGCAGAAGGTACAGGTAGAAAATGGAAGCAGCCTTACTGAAAGGCAAGAGCAGCTTTCTTTTCCTCTCAATACACACAGTCCCAGATTCTACACTACAGAATATTCCAAGATCTCTTAAAAGAACAAAGCCCTTTGGTCCTGTCAAGTCCTTTTAAGTGGGACAACTTTGAGAACTCACAGCTTTAATAGCAACTGCAACTGAAGTATTCATAAATAAAATAGGAAGCCCTAAATGTGCAGGAGGTAGAGGATGGGAAGTGGAAATAGTGTGTAAATAAATAAGATTTGCAGTATAATGACAACCACTGAAGCTGGTTAAGTTTTTACTTAGCTTTGTTGTTTTCAATCAACAGGACATTTTACTAACAATTACTCCTTAGGGTTCTCATTCAATTTGTAATCTTACTTGTTATTCTCTTACTCATCAAGCATCCATTTGGAAAATGGCAACCATTATGTTTTAGAACAATGAGTTTCCTCTTCAGATAAATCATAATTTTTGAAAGTATTATCCAGTATAAAATATTTAAAGCAAAGAATTTTACAATTTTTTTAAAAGATTTTATTTATTATTTTCAGAGAGAGGAGAAGGGAGAGAGGGAGAGAGATATCAGTGTATGGTTGCCTTTCACCTGCCTCCAGCCACAGACCTGGCTGGAGACCTGGCTTGCAACCTACTTATGTGCCCTGGCTGGGAATAGAGCCAGTGACCTTTGGGTTCGCAGGCGCTCCTTACCACTGCGCCACCAGCCAGGGCAAAGCAAAGAATTTTAATAGCACCTAAAAGTTAACCACAAACTCCCCTACAGAGAAAGAGAGCACTTTAAAACTTAATGTCATAAGAAATGACATAAGTTTGAGCTTGGGTAAGCCCTTTACACAGATGTAATGTACATCACACTCCCCACCCTTACACACAATTTCATTTTCAACTGTTTCAATTGTCCAGTCAACCAGGATCCAAAATTATTAAATGGAGAATTACATAAATAAACAATTCATAATTTTATACTGTGTGCTGTTCTAAGTAGCCTGATAAAATATCTTGCCATCTTGCTCCAACCTGCCAGGACATGAATCATCCCTCTACCCAATGTATCCACACTTTATATAGCTACCCATCCATGAGTAACTTAGTAGTGTTTTTCAGTGATCATATGACTATAATGGTATCATGCTTTTGTTTCAAGTAAACCTTACTTTACTTGATGACTGCAAATTCATTCATGTAACTTTTATTAGTTCATTATAACTATCCTAGTTTATTTTTGTTGATCTCCTACTATGCTCCATTTACGTATTAAACTTTATCAAAGATAGGTATATATAGGAAAAGACATAGTGTATATATACAGGATTCAGTACTATCTATGGTTTCAGTAATCCACTGGATGTCTTAAGAATATATCCCCTGCAGATAGTGGGGAACTACTCTAATTATACAGGAAAAGTGGTTTGAATAAGCAGGAATCTTCACTGGAAAGGATACTATGGAAAGTGTACACTCTGAACAAGCTTGATCATAAAATTTCTCAAAGGGTCTTGAATAAAATGCCTAAACATGATCTAAAAAGGATTTCAGAGATTTACACTTAAATTCAAAATTTTACCATTTTCAAAGGATCTCCAATTTAAAAAAGGTTAAGAGCCCCGACCAGTAAAATTCAGTTAGTTGGGTGTAACCCTGCAAAGAGAAAGGCTGCCAATTCAATTTCAGATAAAGATACCTGCCTGAGTTGCAGATTTGGTCCTTGGATGGGGCACCTAAGAGAGGCCACCATTTGATGTTTCCCACATCAATGTTTCTCTCTCTCTCTTTCTCCCTCCCCACCCCTCTACCTAAAAATAAATAACTTTTTTTTTTAAAGGCTACAAACCACTTTAAATGTATAGGTTTCATAAAAAACTTGGGTTTGGGTTTCTAAAAGTCTATTAAATTAGAAAACTTTCTGAACGAGAGTAAAGGCAATGGCAATCTGACAGACAATTCAAGCAAGTTTAGACACAGGGAAACCAAATTTTAGAAGAAAAAGGCAAAGGAAAAAAGTCCTAGCATATAAAAGTATTCCCAAAAATATAACCAACTTGTAAATATATGAACTTACATTTTATAAGAACAACTTAGGATAAGACTATCATGAGATTTAAAAGCACTCCCTCAAAGTTCTCTTCTTATCCTACAGGGGGCTGCCAGGATTGCTCTAACTGAGTAGCCAAAGAAGAGATGAAAATAAAATGTTCAGTGCTACACTCTTCCCACTATGGGTGCCTTGTGAAAGAGGACAAATTAGGGAGAAGATGTTCTTTAATATTTATTTATCTGTATTTTAGTATACAGTTTCTGCTCTCAAGCCCATTACAATGTGGTTCAGATTCCTAGCCAGGCCACAGTATCAGTACCAAAACTAAAGACAATATAGCTGCATTAGCCTAGGAAGCTAGTATCTCATTTCTACAGAAAACTGTTTTCCAATTCATACTACACAACTTCAAATAGTAGTTAGGAAATATTTCATTTATATACATATATATGTGTATACATATGTAAATATACATACATTTAAATATTACACACACACACACACAGTGGGGGGGGTGGGCTGCATAACACCAGGAAATGATTTATAAAAAATGGACTATCCATGCCTGTTTCTGGTATTGATTTCATTTGTTAGCTATAGAGTACAACCAAAAAAAAAAAAAAAAAAAAAAAGACCATGGCTGCTGTGGCTCAGCAGATTGAACACTAGCCTGCAAATGGAAAGGTCAGTGGTTCAATTCACACCCAGGGAACATGCTTGGCTTGCCACCAAGTTCCTGGTAGGGGGGTCATGCAGGAGGCAATTAATTTAACGTTTCTCTCACTCACTAGTTTCTCTCCCTACTCACTAGTTTCTCTCCCTTTCTTCCCTCTTTCTGAAAGTGAAAAAAAAAAAAAAAAATTAACGCGTATTTATTCTTACATGTTTAAACTTCGGTCACCTTCAAACTACTCTCCATTTGATGCAATACACTAAAACATTTTTCCCACTGCTCAAGTTTTTGACTTGTTCATTCTGATGCCTTATAGTGCTTCTGCAATTTTTTGTTTCACCTCTTCCACATAGGCAAAACATTTCCCCTTTGAGGACTTTTTCATCAAGGGAAACAAAAAACAACAACAAAAAGGTTAGATGAATAGGAAGAGTGGGGAACAGGGGTCATGCCATTTACAGTCAAAAACTGCTAAACACTCAAGTGTGGTGTGGCAAGTGCACTCATTAATCACCCATCATAAAATGAACATACAGAGTGAGTCTTCAAAAAAATTTCAGAAGCTGAACGCAGCCTCCCACACCACCACCAGCTGGTAAACTGCTACAGATGGATTCCTAGAACACTCATCTAATGGGGGAAGCCTGTACTACAAAGGGCCCACTCTCCAGAAAATAATCCCAGGGTTTTTTCGGGTCTCCCCCTCATATTGTATATGTAACATCAGCAAAGCAGTATGTGGCAGCTGCTGCCTTTGAATATTTAACTTCCAATTCCTATTCTCCCTCTAAACACTCAACCTCTGGATACTCTCTGCCTGCCAATGATGCCCCAATTCTCCAGGATAGCCTGTGGGGAAGGCTCTGTCCACATTCCTTGACCAGTTTTATCACTTCCCCAGCCTCATTTTCCTTACACATAGTGAGTCTACTATCAGAGGACAACAAGATGACAGTAAACACACTAGAAACTGAAGTGAAGCAGCATTTCAGAGCCTGAGATCAGTGGAAAACACATACTGGCTGCTCAACATCTTGAAAATCGGTAAGTTAATTTCGCCCCAATTTTTCCACAAGCTGACCTTAGATAGTCACTTGACCTCTTTTAGCCTGACCTAGAAAATGAGAAAAGCCAGTGTGGCTCAGTTGGGCATCTTCCCACATAAGAGAAAGGGTGCCACTTCAATTCCTGGTCAGGGCACATATAAGAGGTAACCAATCGATGTTTCTCTTTTTCTCTCCCTTTTCCTCTCTAAAAATAAGTAAATAAACAAAATCTTTATATAGAAAAAGTTCATCTTGACTCAAGTATAACACATTTTTAGAAGCTGATTTGGGGAAAGTTTTTATGCTTGTTTTTAATGAAAAATTAACCTAAATTATGAATAATGCTTCAGGAAAAACATGAGCAAAAGGACAGCCAAATCAGAATTAATCATGAGGATGAAGGGAATGACAGTAACACCTGGTTTATCCTCTCATCCAAAGGTAAAAATTCTTAAGGGAAAAATGGTTAAGCATTTTTACTAAAAACTGTGCAATGTCTTCTACTATCACACTGTTTGAGGTCCCCAATATGAAAAGCCTCCAAAGAACAAATTCCTCTTAAAAAACGAGTACTATGAACTTTTTAAACTTTTCAAAACGAGATTTATATAACCTTCTATACAACTAAACTTTGCCAAGAAGTCAAGAACTAAGGTTTGTTTTCAATTACAGTGACATCCTTGTCCAACTGCTGATAAGACACATGCTGTCTCCTCTGTCACCTCCAATCTTAGCTCTTCCATCTTAGTTAATTCCACTTTTATCATTTATTACACGTCTCAAATCCTTTACCAAAGGAGTTAGGGGTACAACTGATAAAACGTATTATTTTAGGAATGAACATTAGATGCCAGATTTAATGTTTTAAAAATACATCTATTTTGAGGATTAAAATCTGTTAGTACAAATTGCTACTTGTGCTGAACAGACCACAAAACTAATCTCAATTTGCAATGAAGTTCAATTCTTCAACATTTGCATTCAGTAACTCCTTAATGTTTCTAAACTAGTTTTGGAGGAAAGTCTAATAACACTCTTAAACCTAAACTCATTGTAGATATACACCTCATTTTCATTATCAATAAATATTCAAATCCTCCACAGTAATAGAAATTAGATACTGTATAATCCTAACACAACAAAAAGAGATGTTTCTTATTAGAACTGGAGTTAGGAATTTATGAAAATGAGTGATAGTCTGGAAACATTATACAGCTGTTTAAATAAAATTTCAACCCCCAATTGGTTTCTTTCAAGTTCTTAAATCTCTTCTACAAAATGGTGTGTAGTCCATTACTCATAAGTGCAGAAATAAAACCCAAGAAGTATAGCATTTTAAAATTTAAATCCTTTAAATGGCTTACAAAGTTCTGGCTTACAAGAAAGAAAATCAAAACTTACCTAAAGTCATTAATTTAGCACAACTACTTTTGCTTGCATCATCTTCTAAGATTCGGTTTGCATTCTTTTCTTTTTCAAGCGAAGTATCCTCCAAATGTAAGCATTTATCAGCTACAACACTGTCTTCATCCACTGCGTGACTAATTTTGCTATTAGCTTCAAGTACAGAAGTGACATCTTCCAGCTGAGCAGCTTCACTAGTTTCAGAATAAGAGGAACCCTTACCCTGGGCTAAATTCTTTGAAGAGACTGGTAGAGACTCATCATCGCTATCAAATCCGAAAGGATCGCCAGTATTTTCTTCTTCCACCTTAGGTTTCTTTGGAATTTCTTGGATATCTGGTTTGAAATTGGGCCTCTTCTGCCCTAATTTAGCCATGAATGTGGTCTCTCCCCATTTTGTGCTAAGGGTTGTCCGTTTGTTGGAAAAGACTTCATCAAATTTTGAACTGCCATTTCCTCCTTTCCTACTGTATGTTTTCCCAAATCTGGATGTCATTTTGACACCTGTTTCATATTCTCTGCGGAGGGGGAAAAAGTAAGAAAATACATAATCACCAAATACTTAAGTGTGAACATTGAACATAAAAATAAGAACTAAGGGATTCTCCTCATGTGACTTTTCAATGTTCAAGATACAAATCTTTAAAAATTGTTAAATATAGGGACAGGATATAAAGAAAGAAGCTCATTTTTTATTCTACATACTCTATATGTCTTTTTTTTTTTTTACAGTGAATATATTTATATGTTACTTATAGAGTAAGACTAACCAACTTATAATATTGCATATAAAAAACCAACTTATAGTGGAACATCAATTTCTTTGTTTCAAATGACTCTTCTTAAGAACATTACTTTTACCTTAAAAAAATAATCAAGGGTAATTTTCCCTAATGAAAAATCAAACACAAAATATTTATATATTTTAGGATCTCAGAAATACCAAATAACTGACTAAATTTAGTTATTTGAAATTTCAGAACACTTATTAACATAAGTGTTAATCTCTTATTAACATAAGAGAAACTGGGAAAACTGTGAGATTGTCATATATTAAAACATGCAGCTTTTTAACCCAACCTTAAATTCTAATGTAATGTGACATGTGATATGAAAAATATTCTTCAGTTGGTTATCTCCCTAAGCATAAGAAACCATACTTATTTTATCTTCTTATCCCTACAATGTTGTGCTCATTCTGAAATTACATTTTCCAGAGCTGGTGAACTACAGCATATCACAATGGTCCATGGATTATCAAACGAAGCAAAAAAAACATATAACTTTGAGTTCTCGTAACTTCATAAAAGATAAGTTGATTTAGCTAATTTAGCTACATTTTAATAACATACTAGAACAGAATTTTTTAGGACACAAATCAAAAGAATCAAACTCTTTAAAAATTACAGTAGTTCTTTAAAAAAATAAAAAATAAAAAAAAAATAAAAATTACAGTAGTTCATAAACACAACCAACTGTTATCCATTTACACTTTGACCTTCTAAAGTTTTAATATCAGTATTTAAATATAGCTAAAATAAGTGAACAATTGCCTAGGGGATTGAAAACAAACCTTCATCCTTACAACTGGAATGATGTATGACTCATACTTGATTAAATCTTTAAATGTTATTCCTTTATTAACTTAATCACAAAAAACTTAGTTTTATATATATTCAGGAGAGGATTTCACCCTCTCATGTATGGTTAGAAGTTAATCCTAATTTGACAAATTAATTTAGTCATCACATGTATCTGCTTTAAGGTCCATAGTTTGTTCAAAAACCTTTTAACACAAAACATTTTGCTAAGGTAGATCTATTTTCCCTTTTACTGTAGATTTACACTTAAGAATCTTACTGTGTTTCTTAAGTATAGTACATTTGGCAACTACAAGAAACTACAAAATAAAGTGATTTTCCTTCCCCTGAGAATATAAAGCTCTGATCTACAGACCTACATTCCCCAACAAAGCGGGAATGTTTGGATACACTTACATTGTAATGACCTAAATATGTTGACTGAAGGCCACACCAAGAATCTAGACCTGAGCTCCTTCAGAATATCAGAAAAATTCATTGCAAAAATGGTCCTAGCACATACTGCACTTTGAAAGTTTGCAGATGAGTATTTGATATTACAGTCAAGTATTTTAAAGGTAAGAAAAATCATGCTTCTATTTTTTTAAGTAATTTGCACCTTTCACAAAGATACACTGATATATTGATAAAATAAAGTCAACAATTCTCCCACTTTAAGCAGTGTGGAATGCAAAGTGTGTAAACGAGTAAATTTTAGCGGCAATACTATTAAATCTGAGAGATGAGTACATAGGGGTTCATTATATAATATCCCTTACTTTTGCTTTCAAGTTTTTAATGTATTTTTCTTAGAGTCACTAGTGCCAAGTACGCATAAATTCAAAATAAGTATGCAAATATACTTAACATTATATTTTAAGTGTTATTTCATATTTTTAAAGTATTATTCCAAGTACATAGGCTATCTTGCTCAGGCTTCCACTTCCAAAGACTATCATCTTACTAAAAGAAAGATTCAAAACTAAGTCTTTTCAGTGGCTGGGATTTTTCCTTCCCTAGCCCAAAGGCCAGGTCGAATTTTCGGGGAAGTGGGTTGGGATAAACAGTCCTTACAAACCAACCCCAGGCCAAATCCAGCCTTTCGGCTCCGTAAAGGGTTAGAAGCTGTCTTCAGGAATGAAAGCCAGAAAGAGCATAAAGCTAATCATCCAGAAAGCCTCACCTGCGGGCCGTCGGTGCGTCAGGGAGTAGGCGCCTTCCCCCACCCCGCCCGGACTGGACGCTCACGCAACTTTTCTCCTCCCCGCCCCCACTGCCCAGGAAAGGGATGTCGCTTCCGACGCCCCGGAAGCCTCTGCCACCGAATCCCCAGGGTAGTGTTAAGGCCTCGGTAGCGGCCAGGGGCTGAGGGAAAGACCGCCAAGGACTCAGGACTGAAACCAACACACTCGACCGCGGTTGGGGCTGGAAGTAAATGCAGCCGCTCAGAAAAAAAAACTCAGAAAAGGGTCAAATAATAGAGGAAAAGGAGAGTTCTTTAGGTCCCCCAACCCAACTTCCTCAGAAGCCGGGTGGGGGAGATGAGACTATCACCACCCCCAGCCAGAACCCTGCCTCCCTCAAGCTCACTGGCTCGCTCCGGCCCTAGGCAGCCGCCCGAGACCTCACTTACCCTCGGCGCCTGGCGGGTGCTTTGGCCTCGGGCCGCCTCCGCCTCTCCCGCCCCCAACAGTCCACGGGCGGGTGCCGGAGTCCCGCACGGTAGAACAGGGCCTGCTGGTGCGCGAAAAGTGGCAAGGGGCTCCGCCACCGTCAGAACCCGCGACTCCGTTCGCGGTAAATAGAAAACCCGGTGAAGTGGGGGAGGAGCGGCGGCACCGCAACTTCCCTCCTCGCCTTGGGCGCCGCCAACCGGGCCTGGGCCTAGGCCTGCCTGGCCACCGGACCCCGCTACGTGCGTCCGCTGGGCCGCCGCCGCCTTCTGCGCCGCCGCTTCCGCCGGTGAATGGTCAGCGCTGGAGTTTGAACAGGGCCCTGAACCATCTCAACGCCATTTGCGCTCCCGGCCCCCACCTCCTTCCTCCAACAGCCGCACGCTCCGTCACTCCGCTTCCCACAGGCTCCGCGCGGCCGCCTGACCCCCGCAGCCAATCGCGCGGCCGCTTACTCAAACCGCCGCGCAGGCGCCGCGCCCCGCATGCTCCGGTGCCCGCCTTTGGCCCGGCCGCGAGGCTCGACGGGAATTGTAGTCCCGGTCCGTGAGGTCGCGGGTGCTGAAATCCCCGCGCAGGATCGGGCGATGTGCGGAGTATCTTCTGCGGCCTTGGCCTGATCGGGATCGGGAACTGTCTGCAGCTCCCAGCCCCGCCGAGAGATGCACGTGTCGCGGGGGAGGGTGGGAGGCGCAGTGCAAGCAGCTGTGGCAATCGTTTCCCCTCCAGGGACCCGCAGGTGTCTGGGGACGGTGGGTTGTGCAGCTGCGCCGGGCCTACTGGGACAGCAACTTAGGAGTGGGGAGTTCGGGAGCTCTCCCCACAGAGCTGCCCTCGACCCAGCCTGGTCGCTGCTGGCCGAGCGCAGGTAACCACAGCGGATATAGGCTGTGCGGGGAGACCGGGGTGCTGAGCACCTGCCGGCTGCAGCTTTTTATTTTCATTTTATTTTTTATGATTTTACTTATTATTTTTAAAGAGAGGTAGAGAGGGACAGAGACATCAATGTATGGTTGCCTTTCACCTGCCTCCACCTACCAACCTGGCTGGAGACCTGGCTTGCAACCCGGTTATGTGCCCTGCCTGGGGGAATTGAACCAAGGACTTTTGGGTTCGCAGGCCCACGCCTTATCCACTGTGCCACCAGGCAAGGCCTCGGCCGCAGCTTTTTAATGCGTCCTCTCAAACCCTCCTCCTTTACCGTCGGAGTTCTTCCTCTCGCCCGCACACCTTAAAGTGACCCTGAGAATGTGTTATCAAGGAATTATAACTAACCTTGTGCAGAGTGATAACGGTAATGTGGTTATGTTTTTTAAAACTGATAAATAGAAGACATACTAAAGGTTTGACAGCTAACATGATCTGGTACTGGTGCCTAGAATGTACTTTAAATCCTATTGAAACTTAAGGGAGAAAGAATAAAACAAGCCAGCGGGAATGCTTTTTGTTGACTCTGCCTGGTGTGGACACATGAGCTCGTTTCAGTCTATCTAGTTATATATAATGTTACATAATAAAAAATTAAATGAACCAGTGCTTGCCGGGGAGGACAGAAAGGTGGGAGGTAGTGAGAGGAAAGTCTTTTTTGCTGTGCAGCCTTTTCTGCCACTTAGGGTTTTTCCGGGGTCAATGTATCACCTATTCAGAAAAAGTAGAAAGCTTGTTTCGTTATTGTTTCGTTTTGTTTTGGTTTTTAAGCTGTAACAGAAAACCGAGTTCTCAAGAGTAGCGCAGTTGGTTCCTCCTGAGAGGGACATGATTGATTTATCAGGCTGAAGGTCCTGCGTTTTGTAAGCTGTGAATGGAGGTCCACCTGAGAAATTCGAAAACTGCTCATTGCTTTCCGGGAAAAACCCGCTTCTTCCACAAAGGGATAATTTACTTTGAAGGCACCCAGAAGATACCAAGTTCCTTAAATGTATTCAAAAAACTCCAAAACATATATATATATATATATATATTGGGATCTTGCAACCCTTCCCAATAGGAATTTAAGGTGGACCTTAGCGTGGTTGAAATGTTTTACTTTCAAACCACTGCTTGCAAAATTAATATTCTGACATTTACAATTTTCCAAATGCTATATTGGTACTTTCTTTGGTTCAAAATAAAACAACTCTTATATAGCCCATGATAATGGAAGTTATAACAAATTTATATATTCCACTGTGGTCGGTATGCACGTCACTTTATTTATATCAGTTTTATCTTTTTTTTTATCAGAATAAGATTTTGTTTTATCATTTTGTTTGAAGATTGCCCCCTGAGGTGCAAGCTGCCCTTACTATAATTATTTAAATGACCCCGGTGGTGGTGGGTGGTAACTACAGCGTAATTAACAGAGGCAGAGGCAAAGGCTAAAATCAAAAAGCCAAAAGTGGTGGTGAGACAATTTCAAGACCTTCCTGTAAAAGGGTGCTGTGAACCCTCCAGGACCACAGGATAAGTTCATTGTGCCTTGGCCTGGCTGGGCTGGGAACTGGCTGGGTCAGTGACTGCACTAAGCTGAGGTGAAGAGTTCCTTTTTATAAAAGAAATAGACAATCTGTGAAGGCTTTTTGTGTGGTAGTAGTGTTAAATAATGGAACTTAATAGTGTTAAATTCTTGTGACTCAAATAATCCTCCCCAGTCAGCAGCATAGGATTGACCTGGGAGCTTGTTGAGAAGACAACATTCCTGTTCCCAGCCAAACTCCACTGAATCAGAACCAGAACTTTAACAGGATTCCCCCAGGTGATTTAGTCCACAAATTAAAATATACCCATATTTAAAGTATACCAATAGCACTTAGCAACAGTCTGATATTTTTTGTTTGGATGAGGGAAGAGAAAGGGGAACATTAAGAACCTGCTGTGGCCCTGGCTGGTGGCACAGAGGATAAGATGCCAGCCTGCAAACCCAAAAGTCGCTGGTTCAATTCCCCAGCCAGGGCACATAACCAGGTGTGTTATGTGTAAGCCAGGTCTCCAGCCAGGTTGGTAGCTGGAAGCAGGTAGCAGGTGAAAGGCAACCATGCATTGATTCTCTCCCTCTCTGTCCTGCTCTCTGAAAATAATGGATGAAATTTAAAAATAATAATAATAAATACATATTATATTAAAAAAAAAAAAAAAAAAAGAACCTACTCTGCACTCTGGCTGGTGTAGTTCAGTGGATTGAATGCTGGCCTGCGAATCAAAGGGTAGTTGGTTTGATTCCTAGTCAGGGCACATGCCTGAGCTGTGGGCCAGGTACCCAGTTGGGGGCTCATAAGAGGCAACTACACATTGATGTCTCCCTCTCTCTCTTTACCCCTCCCTCTCTCTAAAAATAAATAAGTAAAAAAATTTTTTAAAAGAACCTACTCTGCATCAAGTATGTCAGGCCCTCCTGGAAAGCCTCATTTGTATCCCTGCCTGTTATCCCTATTTTATAGGTAAGGAAATAGAGAGGCTGGCATTCACTAATGAAGGAATCAAACTTTTTCTTAAATATTTGATTTCCATTATTACTTGTAGACATTACTGAGTCTGGTAGAAAATGGCACATGATTTGGAAAGTTAAAAAATTGTATGTGTTTAGCCCTTGGCTGCTGTGGCTCAGTGGATTGGCACCAGCCTACAAACCCAAGGGTCGCTTGCTGGTTCAATTCCCAGCCAGGGCACATAACCAGGTTGCAAGCCAGGTCTCCAGCCAGGTCTCCAGCCAGGTCCCCAGCTAGAGGCAAGTGAAAGGCAACCATACATTGATGTTTCTCTCCCTCTCTGCTGCTCTCCCTTCCCCTCCCTCTCTAAAGATAATGAACTTTTTAAAATCTTTTAAAAAGCAAATAAAATAGTATCCATTTGTATTTTCAACCTTACCTTTCAAATTAAAAAATATTGTGGGTGTTTAAATATATGGAAGCTTAGTATATGTTTATGGAGCAGAGCTATGGTGAGCCTCTCCACCCTTATATGTCCCACACTTGAAACAAGTGGAGAACCTGCCCACAGTAGGGCCCCTTCTAGGAGACGTCTATATACTTTCGTTTTCTTAGTTCCCTCAGTTTATGTTCCAACATAAACTGGTTCTCTTCACTTAATTCAAATCTGTCTTATAAGCATAGCAGTTAGCTAGTCAGTGCTTCGTCTTTACTAGCATGCCTCTGTGCAAGCTCAAACAGCTGATGGTTTTTCCCTACTTTTTGTTTTTTAAGGATTTTATCTATTTATCTATTTTACAGAGAAGGGAAAATAGGGAAAAAAGAAGAGAAATACCAAAGTGTGAGAGAAACATAGATCAGTTACTTCTCAGGCCTGACACATAGGCATGTGCCCAGACTGGGAATCAACCTGGAGACCTTTGGCTTTCCAGGGCAACTCTCAACTAACTGAGTCAATCCAGCCAGGGCCTTTTTTTTTCCTATTAAGTGTCATACTTATGCCAGAAATCCTGGATCTGAGCCAAGCTCATACCCTTTGATACAGCAGGTTACACTCCTGTATGCTGCATAGAGGAGGGCAGAACCCCCATGGACCTTGAGTTCCACTTAGGCGGACTCATACTTTGCTTTAGCTGAATAAAGAAAATCCTGCAAAGAAAACACAAGAATCTGTTCTGCCATTACTGTGCCTTCGTTCTACTGCAGACATGGGAACTATCAGAACTGGAGTTGCTAAATAGAGCTGTTTAGTCTTTTTCTGATAATGTTATAGTAAAACATATTACAATTTACAAAATTCGGTTCAAAGAAGTCAGAGATTACCACATTGGTGACCAAAAAAAAGTCGTCTTTGTCATAGAGTGTGGAATAAAATTATAAATTGTACACTTGGACCTTGTGGTGGTTGTGTTACAAGGCCCTACAAGAGGAGGGCCAGGCACTGCCCTTTCTCTGTGACACTCTCCAACTCTGCTCTGCCCATATTGGACAGATGGTGACTTTTCGATTAATCTCACCCTGACCAACCTATTTTAAATTTTAACACCCACATTCCCAAATACCTACTTTATTTTTTTTCTAAGGCATTTATATTCTCATATAGCAGGTCACATTTTGTGGGCTTCTCTTATGTATTCACCATCCCTATGAAGGCAGGGATCTTAGCCAGTCTTATTTTTGCTATATCCCTAAATCCTAGAAAAGTGAGTGTGTGGCACATGGCAGGTGCCCAACAAAAAATTGTTGAATATGTGACCTCATTTATTTCCTTTTTCATGTAAAATTATATTGTGAAAGGAAAGTGATTTGAAACTAACAGTAGTTTCAGTAATCTGTGACTCTATAAATTGTTCAGTTTTCCCAATGGAGAAGAGGGTGCTTTATGAAGTTACAGAGTTTTGTTCTTGCTTTGGATAGGTTTTCATTCTGAGAACTGAGAAAATGAATACTACTATAATCCCAATTACCCTGTTTTCCAGGATAATTGGATTGTGTTCTCTGGAGATGGTGATATCCTTTGGGAAATAAACTGCTGTCTAGGTAGTTGAAAGACAAAACTAGAAAAATTCCCTGGAGACATGTTGCTTGACAAGGATTGGTGGCCAGCAATCTCTAAAACTTCAGCTACCTAACTCTTGCCTTAAAACAGCTCTCTTCTCCCCTAGGGTTTTCACCCCTTCCCCCTAAACAAACACCCTTCTTGGGCTTCCCATCACCAAGAGGAAAATCCAAAATCCTTGGCATGGCCTACAAGGTCCTGACTACTCCCATCCTTTCCCACAGTGCCAAGCTTGCCTCTGTCAACTTCTAGAACCTGCCAAACCAGCTCCTGTCAGGGCCATTGTACTTGCTGTTCCCTCCACTAGTCCTGGAGATATATACATGACTCACTCCCTCATCTCTTTCAGGTCTTCACTCTGTGTCTGCTCAATAGTGCCTACACCTTACCATGCCATCCCAGCACTGCATACCTTCTTTGCCTGTCATTTTATTCCAGAGCAGTTATGTTTATTTTATATATTAACTTCCTTATATTTTGTTTTCTTCCACTAGAATATAAACTCTGAGAACATGGATTGTTGGCTTTTGTTCATTGCTATATGCCCAGCAGATGTAGAACAGTGCCTCACACACAGAGAGTATGCCATTAAATATTTGTTGACTGAAAACCTCATAAATTGTGTTCAACTCTTCTATATCTTTACAAAGATATCTTGGTTTTTGTGTGCTTGACCTACCAATAATTGCAAAATGTACATTGAAACCTCTGAATTTTGTCAAATTCTCCCTGTAGCTCTTTTTTTTTCCCTAAGTTGCCTTTTAATTTTCATTTATTGATGGTTAATTCTTGTATGTGCCCTGACTGGGACTCAAACCCACAGCCTTGGCATATAGGATAGTGCTCTAACCAACTGAGCACCCGGGCAGGGCCAACTTCTCCCTATAGTTTTATCTTTGTTTTTATATTTTGAGAATAAGATATTGGGCACATATAAGTAGTGTAGAATTTTTTATAACTTCCTGGTGAAATTGAAAACTTTTAAAGTAATATGGAAGATTAATTGCAAAAATTCCCTGAATTTTCCATCCCTCCCTGTATGCATACCTTTTGCAATGTGACTTTGCAGCTCCTTCAAGGATCTGGACTGACCTTGTAACTTGGGTTGTCCAAAAGAATGTGGCAGAAACTATATAGTTCTAAGCCTTAAGAATCCTTGAACGCTTCCACAGTCTCTCTTGGATCCCTGCCTCCACCATGAAAACAAGCCTGGGCTAGTCTGCTGGAGGGTAAGAGGCTACATGGAAAAGAACTGAGGTCATCCAACACCAGTCAACAGCCAGTAGACCCCAAACATGTAAGGCTAGCCAGGGTCAGCGTAGCCACCTACCTGACATGCAGCCACCCACAAATGCACATGTAAATCCACCTGGGACCAGAAGAACTGCCTGGCTGACTTACAGACTTATGAGCAGTAATAACTAGTTATTATGTTAGACCTCTGAATTTTGGAATGGTTTGTTCTACGGCATTATTGTGGCAATGGATAATTGATGGTTAATGCCTCCTTATTTGGATTTCAGCCTTAGGCAGGCTTTCAGCTTCCCAGTCTCTCTATAATTAGGGTGCGTTATTTTCTCAATAACATCACTCTCTGAAATGATTTTACTTTATTACTGTCTCCCACCCTAAACTGTAAACTGTGTTGTCCATTCTGATCCCTGCTCTCTCCCCAGCACAGTACTGCAGTGCCTGGCAGCATGTGTCCAATAAGCATTGGAAATACAGCTAGTCCAACTTGAGATGTGCTGGAAATATAAAATACAAACTGAATTTCAAAGGCTAGGTACAAACATATATATATATACATATATGTATGAAGTATCTCAATCTTTATACTGATTAAATATTGAGACATTTTTATATGTTGAGTAAGTATAATAATTCCATCTCTTCTTTACTTTTTTAATGCAGCCACTGGAAAAAGTATATTTGTGACTTCTATTATATTTCTATGGGGGAAGACTGATATAGAAGTTCAGTAAATATTTATTGAAGGAAAATATAAAATAGATCTACCAAAATAAATGAGCTATCAAACCAGGGTTTCACAGGGAAGGAGAAATAATGAATGGGTGAAGTGCCAAGAATTTTTAGGGTAGTGAAATGATTCTGTGTGATACTGTAAAGGTGAGTCCACATTATGCATTCTTCAAAATCCAGGGAACTGTACAACACAGAAAGTAAACCCTCATGCAAACTGTGGACTTTAGTTAATAATGTTGGGGCTGGGAGAGAGGCGTATGGGAGCTTTCTCTCTCGACTGGTCTAAAAAAAGTATTTAAAAAATATATCCACTCTTGCACAGCCACCAGAATGGTATTTCTAAACAATACGCTACTTCCCTCTTTAAAAAAACTTTGATAACTTCACACTACCTCCCAGAAATAAGTGACTATCTATTGGTATTTGCATTGGCATTTACAACTGTTTACCATCCTACCACATCCCTGGTTCCCCCATCCTCCTCCCCAGCTATAACCAAGTGATTCAAGGGTCTCAAGGCTCCATTGCTAGACTCATGTGAATCCCCTGCCTGAACCACCCTTCTTTCTCTTCACTAAAGGACCTTATCATGTGTTATATACTCTCCCATATAAGTTAATCATCCTCTCTTCTTTATTTCTATAGTTTCTAAATTAAAAGTAGGTACAGAAAACTAGGCATATGGTGTTTAGTGCCACTTTCTAGTAAGTTTGAAAAATGGATAATATGGGTTTACATATTAATCTTGGAAATGTTGAAAAAGAATTCTGATAACCATGGGCAGGCTAGGGATTAATATCCTTGAGATGGAAACAGTGAAGCAGAACAAGGTATTGAATGTCAGTGAAAGTTTGCTTGGGTTCCCCTTCTATGCAGGAGGCAGTGGGATACACTGCTGGGAAGCAAGGTCCATCTTAACAGTGAGGTGGTGTTAGCTGACTGCTCTGTGGGATGATAGGGGAGAGGCCTCACTTGCTCTGAAAGCCAATCTGCCTCTGACTGCTACTCACCCAAACCAGGATGCCAGGGTGATTTGGTTTCAGGTATTTCACTTCCAGGACTGATTAAAGTGTGGTAGTGACATTGCCCTCTCTCTCTCTCTCTTTCTCTCTCTCTACCATGTTAACAGTGAAGCCTCAGAAGAGCATGCAGTAACAGATAAGCAGGCTGCCAGGTGCTAAGTTTACAGTGCAGATATCTCTACATCTCCCTTTTAAGGATGTACTGCCCCACCATATCACTGATGGGAAACATAAGGAATACTGAACAGAGATAAATGACTTGCCCAGTCACCCAGCTACTTAAGAGATGTTCATTTTTCCAAAGGTTATAGGCATGAAACATGTGTTATCCTTGGTCCTAAATATGCCAGGCAGAGAAACCCCATCCTTCTGCTGTCCTTTCAAACAGGAAGCCCAGACCTGTTCAGAGCACTGAGGCTCCAGTTGAGACCTCAGGGGTATTTAGAGAAAAAACGTCAGGTTGGAGGAGTCAGGAATGTTCTCTGTGAACACCAAGGGTAGAGGGCAGACCAATGTGTACAAAGCTAGGCTTATTCACCAATTTGAAGCGATGGTACCTTGTCTTAACCAGATGATGTGCAGTCTCTCCCTTCCTACCCTGCCTGTTGGTTCCTCTGACAGAACCCAGATGTTATCACTGGGATAGAGGGGATCTCCTCTACTATAAGATATTTTTCCACAAAGAAGGGGAGCAGCTTAGACAAGAACCTAGTATAAAGGAACCATGGACATGGACAACAGGTGGGATTGACTTTGGGGGGAATGGGTGGGGGGGGGGACAGAGGGGAGCAAAAAGGGGATGGATGTAATACAACAACAATAAAATTTAAAAAAAAAAAAGATATTTTTCCTCTCTTCCCTATGTCCCTCAGCTGGCCCAGGGCATCCACAACTGCCCTTGAGGAAGAGAAAAAAGAGGAATTGGATTTCTAAGAAATGCTTATGAAAAATCAGGGCTGGGATTTCTTTTGGTGACCAACTCCAAACTTTGGGTGGGTAGGAGGGCTCCTTGGTGATCCCCCACTCTCCTGTATATACCCCAGCCTGGCCCATAGTTTGGGTAGTTTGGGCAGCTCTGAGAATCCCTGGGCTGAGGGGCTTCTCCCAGGAGAATGGGAAAGAATTCAGTCCTTTGTGTGACTTGCTTCATTATGTACGAGTGTTGTTGGCTCCTATGGTTGAAAAATGATCAGTCCTTTAGTAGGCTTTCCCAGCTTAAGAAAAAGCTTTTGGAAGCCCCTGCCTGGAGGATTTAATGGATTAAAAAACCTTGAAGTAGGGGATAGTGGGGGCCTGGCAGTGTTTCAGGACTGTAATGACGTCCTGTGGTGGTGGCCATAGCGCATCTCTAGCACGCACAAGTCCCCGGCCCTAGGTGGTACACCTGCACAACTGGGACCCCATAAACAACTGGGGTACATGCCCCAGTCTGTTGTTACCTCATGAGGGTGAATGAAGAGCAGATGATGTACCCTTTCTAGAAAGAAGCTACTCAATGACTTAAGTTTTATCACAGGTTAACCCACGTGAAGGGCTTCAAAAAGTGCCTGGCGGAGTGTCAGTACTCCCAACGCAATCATGGATACTAGCAATCATGGGTACTATTATCGTTTGCAGGCACTATGATTACCTAGCCACCACTATGCAATGGAGCTGCGTTGGGCACCCCCCTAACAGGACCTGGTTAGGGCCTGTGTTTGGTTCCACCTACCACAGTCCCGGACCGCCCTCTACCTGTGAGTGGTAGGTTTTTCCGCTAGGCCTGGATGGTAGGCCAAGCAGCTGGGGCCAAGGCAGCGCAGCGGGAGCCCTCAACCTGTGGGGTGCAAGTAAGGGCCTATTGATTGGGAAAACTCGAACTCCTGGAATCTATCTGCACAAAGTGGTTTTCTGAAAGAGGGGCCGGAGCTGTGTAATAATGTACCCGCGTTTGTCTACATACTGCCTTTTCAGGACCAATAGACGTTTATCCTGTTCCCACCCAGCCAAATGCGGGTTTGGTTTGTTTACTAATCCCAGAAATTTGGGCCTGCCGGGATTAAAGGGAAACTGATAAACATTTACATTCATTTCAAACAGAGTTGGGGAGGGGGGGCGGAGTGGGCTCCGGGTACCCTGGGGTTCCACTTTACCCCCAGGACGGACCCTGTATTAACAAGACAGAGGCGCAGCTTGGGCCCACTTTTGTTGTGCTAATGACCTCCCGGCCACTTTCTGGGCAGATAGCAGGCTCCAAGGCTTCCGGGCTGAAAGACTGCAGCCAGAGAAGTAGACGTAGAGCTTTGAAAGAAAGCAGATCCTATGGCTCTTGCCTCTGGGAGGGGAGCGGTGGTGCTCTGCAGGAGGTGCTGGAGAGCTTCAGGGGGCGGACTATAGGCTGCAAGATTGACCATCCATCCCATCTGGGCTTTCATCCTCTTATCAAGTCCAAAAGTGCTTAGCCCCCACGAGGTGAACACCCCGCACCTCTTGCCTCCCGTTGCTCCCACTGCATCCCATCAAGGCGCAGCCATTGCAATCCCAGAAAGTGTGGGAACAAACCTGCCATGGGGAGCGGGCTCTGAGCACCCAAGGACTTAATGGCGCCTTACCGGCTGCAGTGCCTACATAGCCGCAGGGTTCGGCCTGGGACTAACCCAAGGCTCTGCAGCCAGATTCCTTGCCCGACTTTTCCGTCAGCTACCCTCTACCGCAGTCCACGTCACTTTCTTCCACCCGTGGCCTCCTCTCTGCTCCCAAACCCCTAGTGAAACAGGAAAAACTGGTGTTCAGCTGCCTGTGATCTACCAGATCCAAAAAGCAGAGACTGGAATTGAATCTTTATGGGCACTTTATTCAGATGGTTCATGATCTTAGAAAACCCTAACAGACCATCTTAAATTCTATTATAAATGGGCCCTTTTTATAAGGAAAAGAAAAGTGTAGGTAAGGGGTTTGGAATTCAAGGGAAAAGTTAATCAGATAAAGGCTGCTGCAATCTTTCATTTGTGCCCTGGGCAGTGGTCATCTCACCCTGGAGATGGTTCAGATACCACCTTGATTGCTTGCAATCCTCCAGCTGCACAAAGGTGGAATTGCTTATGGTCTCCTGGAGTAAGTTGGGTCATACCTCCAGTTCCTGAAATAATAGCTTTTTATATACATTAATTACTATGCTTATTAGCTATTACCTGAAACTAAAATTTTCCAACATTTGAGTTCCTCGTCACTAGACAACCCCTGATAGCACTTCACAAAAGTTGTAGTCACGATTATAATTAGCTGTGTGTACCTTTTGGTTCCCCAGGACTTGACTTCCCTCCAGATGGGCCTCCCCTGAAGAATAAATATTTTCATATAGTGTCTCCTGTACTGACCTCATACTGTGCACTACTCTCTGGAATCACAGAGATACCTCCAAGAATGCCCTTGGGATTATGGAAAGGGAATTTTGTCAGTCTTGAAAAAATTAGGACAATTATATCAGTCCTCTTCCTATCCTCCCAAAAGGGTTTTAGGAGGCATCAGTTAAGGGCCATGCTACTTCAGGCCACTTTGATAAGCTATAAGGTCCATTCCAGGCAGCTTTAAGTTTTATCTCGCTCTGCCCGGAGCTATAGCAGTTGCCTGACAGTTACAGAGACTCCTTAGTAGTCTCAACCACTGAGAAATGATAGCCACCCTCTTTAAACTCTGTGCCTTGAAAAGTGCAAGTTGTCTCCCAGTTTTGCACTCAGTTTCAGGATCCAGGTCATGAAACTTGTCCAGGCCCAGATACAAGGATTCAGTTCCCGGACCTTCCCAGATTCCACTTTCCTGTTTATCCTCCTTTCTCCTGCCAAGTTGGCCTTTGTTATTCCCTAGCAGATACCTGGGCTTTCCAGCTTCAGTGCTTTTGTTAGCAGTGAATTACCTAATGGAATGCTCCCCCTTGAAGTTCTCCTCCACCCTCCTCCACAGCCAAGGGTCACCACATCTCTACTGCTACTGAGACTAGGGTATGTGGCCAAATGGCTGCCAGTACTGCAAGGACTATCTAGGATATAGTAAGGCCAACCCCCAACAGATTTATGGCTTAGATCCAGCAGAAGACCAGTTCAATCCAATATGGCAACTAAATTCACCTTGCAGTAACCCTTAGCCTCATTATAAACTCACTGTAATACAATAGCCTGCTAAATGAATGACACACCCTCCCCACCATGATTGAGAAAGTCCATCTAAGGATACACAATGGCCAAGAAGATTCTTCTGAGAAATATCCACCAATTTCCCAGAAAAATCCTAACTATTGCTCCCTCTTATTGAGTGTCCTACCATCTGATTAAATAAACCTCAATTAAAAAAAAGTAAGCCCAATTAGGGACAGACTGCTCTGTTTGTGGCATAGCTACTGTCTCACTTCTTCACTAATAAATTCTCTTTCCCACTTGGGAAGGAAACCACAATGCTGTCACAAGGCAATTTTCAGAAATCAGGATGCTGACTGATGACAACTTCAGCATCTCAGGATTTCCTGTTCTATCTCCTGCCTCAACTGCCTCATAAGAGGCATGGTTCTTAAAAGTTCATGTTTTGGGTTACTGAGAAAGGTGGCTAGTCTTCAGTATCTACTTCCTGCTGGAATGGGATAGTAGAGCTTGCCTGCTGAGAACCATGAAACTCTTACTCCATCTTATCTAGTGGTTAGGAAGGAGCTCCTGAGATTGGCATGGATGCTGGATGTTGTAAGGTGTTGGCATCAGATTCCTTAGAGATTGGTTGAAAACCCTGGAATATTATCATGCTAATGTAGCACTTTTCAAGTCTGGAAAGATACAAGAGCCAGAGGTTAGAATCATCTATTAGTAGTTTGACCCAAAGTACTATTAGGAATATTCCTCATCTACTATATTGTGGTTGGTGATGGCAAACCCATCAGTTGTTAGAAATATTGCCCCAGAGCAAATTCCAGGTAATTTGGAAAAGGGAGTTATTGACCCAAGAAGGTAGCAAGAGTGAAGATGGTTAGCAAGACAAGATTTCATATTGACTTATCTTTAAGGTTTCTTCTTTTTGGTTACTTCCAGCCAAATTGGAGACATAGGTAGACATGCTTCACCTCCTTGCACAACCATAAGAAAGATCACTACTAACCTCAAAACAAAAAACAACCAGAACTGCCAGAAAATTGAACTGTATGGAATTCCAACACCAAAGATTCAAAAAAGAAATATTCATCTAGATGGGTAGGAGGGGCAGAAATGGAGAGCTGGGCAAAGAGGATACAGTGTGCTGGTGGCCAGGTGGAAACATCAAAGCAAAGGCAGAAGCAGGTGGAACAGGCAGTCCCATATTCATTGTGTGGTGGATAAAAGCTAGGATATACACCTAGGGAGCGACCTCAGCCCCAGGCCTGACTGCTCAGCTGAGTTCCAGCACCAGGAAAATAAAGCCTCATAGCTTCTGGCTGTGAAAACAAGTGGGGTTTGGGGTACTGGAAGAAACTGCCCATCTCTCAGGAGAGTCTGTTTAGAGGACCCAAACAATCCTAGAACATACACAAACACTCCCACTCTGGGAACCACAACCAAGGCAATAGCTAGAGGGGTTCCAGTCCCATACAGGAAATGGGTGAAATGACTAGAAAAGGGGTGAGTACTGGGCAAGCAGAATTGTTCCCTCTCTGACCCTTCTCCCATGTACCATACCACAAAGTAGTAAAATGGGTTGCCCCATACTACCAAATACCTAAGGCTCTGCCCCTTTCAACATAATGGGTGCATTATTAAGACAGGGAGTTGAAGCAACTCTACCTAATACGTAGAAATAAACCTATGAAGGCTGCCAAATTGAGGAGATGAAGAAACAGGACCCCAATGAAAGAACTATCAAAACTCCAGAAAAAGAACTAAGTGAAATGGGGAGAGAGCCAACCTATCAGATGCAGAGTTCAAAACACTGGTGATAAGGATGCTCAGAGAACCTACTGGGTACAGCAAACACATAAGGGATGAAATGAAGGCTACACTAAGTGAAATAAATAAAAACACAGGGAACCAATAGTGAAGAGAATCAATAAATTGGAACATTGGAACATAAGGAAGAAATAAACATTTAACCAGTACAGAAATAAGAAACAAGAATGCAGAGAGAAAGAGAGAGAGCGAAGAATAAGAAGACTCTGGAACATCTCTAAAAGTGACATCTGAATCATATGGATGACAGAAGAAGATGCAGAGCAAGAAATTGAAAAATTATTAGAAAAAAGCAATGAAAAAAATTTTTTCCCCTAATTTGTTGAAGGAAATAGGCATACAAGTCCAGGAAGCACAGAGTCTCAGACAAGTTGAACCCAAGGAGGACCACACCAAGACACATCACAATTAAAATGACAAAAGTTAAAGATAAAGAGAGAACCTTCAAAGCAGCAAGAGAAAAGAAAAGACTTACCTACCGGGGAGTTCCCATAAGACGATTAGCTGATTTCTCAAAAGAAATTTTGCAGCAAGAAGGGACTGGCAAGAAGTATTCAAAGTGATGTAAAGCAAGGACCTACAACCCAGATTACTCTATCCAGAAAAGCTATCATTTAGAATGGAAGGGCAGATAAAGTGCTTTACAGACAAGGTAAAGCTAAAGGAGTTCATCAGCACCAAGCCATTATGATATGAAATGTTAAAAGAACTTATTTAAGAAAAAAGATCAAAATTATGAACAGTAAAATAACAAACTCACAACTATCAACAGACTCTTAAAAACAAAAACTAAGCAAACAACTAGAACTGGAACAAAATAATAAAAATGGAGGATTATCAGTGGTGTAGGGGAAGGGAGAGAATGGGGGAAAAGGTACAGGGATTAAGAAGCATAATTGGTAGGTACAAAATAGACATGGAGATGTTAAGAATAGTAAAGGAAATAGAGAAGCCAAAGAACTTATATGCATGACCCATGGACATGAACTAAGGGTGGGCATTGTTTGAGGGAAGGTTGGGGGGTGGTACTGGGCAGAGAGGGGGCAAAGGGAAAATATGGGACAACTGTAATAGCACAATAAAACGGACTTTAAAAAAAGGTTTCTTCTTGAACAGGAATTTAAGGTCTTCTAGTGGTTCGTGTGCGCAGGTGGAATCAGGTTCTTCTCTTGGTCTGGGGGAGGATCTGCTGGTTTTACTCTAGAAATATAGACACAACTATCTACCCTTAGCAGCTTCACAGGTATGGGGGTACTTAGGACATTCTGGTAGGATCCCTTCCATTTAAGGCTAAGTTTTTCTGTAGAGAATTTCTCTTTCCAAGTTTTGAGAAGTACCCAATTTCCTGGAGATATAGTGGCCTGGAATTCTTCTTTGAGAGTGATTGAGACCTTATTTTCATATTCCTGTAGTGCTTTTTGTACCTGCCGTTAAGTTTATTATATACTTAACTGCTTCATGGGTCTCTGTATCAAACATCAGCTCTAAAGTTAAGAAAGGCCTAATGTATCTCATCTTAAATGGACCAAGTCTGTATTGACCTTACGGGAGTCCCTGATTTTCATGAGTGTTATAGTTAGTAATTTAACCCAATTTTTCAGAAGATTCTTGAGAGAGCTTTGCCAATTCCCTTTTCAAGGTCTGATTTGCCAGTTTTACCTTCCCAGAGATCTCCAAGCAGGGTGAAGATATTATTTTATGCCTAGAGCCTCAGAGATTGATTGAATACCTTAAGATATTAAGGATCACCTGTTATCACTTTGTAGGAAACATGGGAGACCAAATTGGGATATCATTTCTTTTAGGAGAGTTTTTGCTACTTTTATGACCTTCTCTGTCCTTGTTGAAAAGCTTCAGTCAATCCAGTAAAGGTATCTATCAGGACTAATAAGTATTTATGTCTTTTACAGGGAGGCATTTTGGCAAAATCAGTCTGCCAATCTTCTCTCAGATAGCTCCCTCTTCAATGAATAGGCTCTAATAGTGGGCCAGGGCCAGGGATGCTCTTTCATTTCTAACACTCCTTGTACCTGAAGTGGAGTTAAGAACTTCTGCCTGAGAGTTAATTTAGCAGCTTCCTCTGGTAGTATGGCTGTGGTGCAACAGCTTTTAGACCTGGTTGCTACGTTGTCTAAATGTTTGGAGAAATATGAAATTCACCAAGGGTCATTGTACTAAGACCCCTAAGGCTATTGTATTACCTGCTTCTCTGCTATGTTAAAGAGAAAGGCTTATTTAAGTTAGGGATGCCTAGGCCCAGGGCCCCACCTAGGGGCTGCTTGATTTAATTAAAATCCTGATCTTGTTCCTTTCCTCATATGATGGGTTTGGTGTCTGGTCCCTTAGTAGCTTTGTTTAAACCTACTTTGTTTGCAGTTTAAACCTACTTTGTTTGCAATTAGCCCAAAGCTTGGGATCCAAATTCTGCAGTATCCAACCATTCCCAAGAAAGAGCAAAGTTGTTGTTTGGTAGTGGATGGTATTAAGTCAGTGATTGGTTTTATTTTTTCTTGTGAAGTTTATCTAGATTCTGGGATTAAGATATATTCTAAATAGCTTACTTTCTCTCTGGTAATTTGGGCCTTTTTCTTAGAGACTCAACATCCCTGGTCCCCAAGGAAGTTCAGAGTTTGAACAGTATTATAATCAGAGGCTTCCTTTGAGGGCTGCAGACTAGGATTTCACCTATGGCTGCCTCTTTCAATTGTAATTTCCTTAGATCCTTTCTTAATGCTCTTTCGAATAGATGAGGGCTATCTCTAAACCCTTGTGGTAGTATCTATCATCCACATATATTGCTGATGAGTCATTGTTTTGGGGCCGGTAGACTCAAATGAAAACAGGTACTGGGAATCTGGGTGGGCAGGGATGCAAAAGAAAGCATCTTGTAGTTTAAAACTGTATACCACTGAGTACAGCCTGATGCTTGAGTGTGTGTGGTGTGTTAACTGCAAGAGGATAGAGGAGAACAACAGCCTTGTAAACTAATGTTAAATCCTGGATCAATCTGTACCCTCAAAGAGTTTAAGAATGGAAGGGACTAGAGGATCGCAAGGGATTGACAAGACACTAGAAGCTCCTGTTTTAGAAATTTATCTATGATGGGCTGCAGACCCTCTAAAGCAGGGGTGTCAAACTGATATTCACCAGGGGCCACATCAGCCTCAAGGTTGCCTTCAAAGGGCCGAATGTAATTTTAGAACTGTACAAATGTAACTACTCCTAACAGTTAAGCAATCTGGGTAGAAACAAGGTGCCAGGCCAGACCAAACAAGGTGGAGGGTTGGATTCAGCCTGAAGGCCTTGTATTTGCCACCCTTGTGCCAGAGCCTCCCATTTGATAGGGTACTGTTTCCTATGAAAGATAGGCTGTCCCAGGGTTTAAGCAAATTCATACTTGTTGGGCTGTCTTGGCCTTTCCAGGAACTCCAGAGTCCCAAACTATGGGACCTACATTTTGTAAAATTTGTTCTGAGATGCCATTTTCTAGTTTTCTCATTGGCTAACATAATTTTAAAGATTTTAACTGGGACCTTCTGAAACCTCAAAATGGCCCCTAATTTGGCCAAGAGGTCTTATCCTCATAATGGTATAGGACACTGTGGAATAATTAGGAAAGAATGCTTGAAATTTTGGTTTTCAAATTGACAGGTGTGGTGTGTTAAAACAAGTGTGAGATTTTCCTTCAACTCCCATAACATTAATTAAACTAGAGGAGAGAGGTACAGCGCAAAAATTGAGAACAAAATAAGTGGCTCCAATATCAATAAGAAAGCTAATTTTCTTACCTGCCATATGAAGGGTTACCCAGGGTTCCTTGTTAAGAGATTAAAAGGCTGGTGTAGGCTGAAGCCAATTCATTCTCTGGGTACTCTCAGGCCTCAAGTGCTGCCATGGCCTTAGGTGATATCCCTTTCCACTCTGGAAATGGGGGCAATCTACCTTCTAAGGCCAGGGATCAGGGTTTGCACCTTTGTATATGAGACATAGCCCTCGGAGTAGGCTAGTAATCCCTTGCCCAATGTCCAGAACATTTACACATAAAGCATTGTTCAATCCTTTTACCCTTTCTGTTTCTGTGGCTTTCCTGAGTTACCTTGAGGTGGCTGGACATTACCAATGGTGCAGCTAACAGCTCACACCATTAGTTTGGCTTGCTTATCCTTCTTCTTTTTCCTATGCTGGCTCTGCTTTTTTTTTTCTTCTAAGTCATGATTGTTAAAGACTGAGAAGGTAATATCTACCTGCTGGGCTGTAGGAGTTTTTTAATTTTATTTTATTGTTGTATTACCTCTATCCCTTTTTTACTCCCCTCTGTCCCCTTCCCCACCCACCCACTCCCCCACAAAGTCAATCCCACTTGTCTTTGTCCATGGTTCTTCCATACTAGCTTCTTGTCTAAACTGCTCCCCTTCTTTGACTCTTCTTCCCCCTCCCACTGCCCCCCTTCCCCCTGACCACTGAAGGCCTATTCAAAGTATTCATATATCTGGTTCTGTTTTGCTTGTTGTTTGTTTTGTTCATTACTGTCCTGTTGTAGGACTTTTTAAGCCCATTTATCATTTCTGAAGTTTTCTACAAATATCAGGGGCTGACTGGTTGATAAAGTCCAGTCATTTGGACATATGGACAATAGGATAAAGTCCATGTCCTATTAATACTTGCCCCTCTGGAAAGGATGGGTCTAAATTAGTCTATTTCCAGAATGCCTCTACCAGTTGGTTATGGAAGAGAGTAGGGTTCTCCTCTTTTCCCTGTGTTACTTCTCTGATTTTGTCATAATTCATTGGTTTTATTATACAGTTTTTTATTTATTTTATTTATTTATTTAAGATTTTATTTCATTATTTTTTAGAAAGAGGGGAAGGGAGAGAGACAGAGAGGGAGAGAGACATCAGTGTATGGTTGCCTTTCACCTACCTCCAGCCACAGACCTGACTGGAGACCTGGTTTAGCAACCTTGTTATGTGCCCTGGCTGGGGAATCGAACCTGCGACCTTTGGGTTTACAGGCCGGCGCCTTAACCACTGTGCTACCAGCCAGGGCTTATTATTATACAGTTTTTTATTCCAGCCAATAAGCACTGTATAATGGTGGTTTTATTTCTGTTCTCTTTCATTGTATTCTAGTCCCATTCAGAATCCTGATCTGGAACTGCCTGAGCTGAGAGTCCTACATCACTGTTTTTTTTTTTCCTAGTTAGTTCAGAATTTAATGTAATCCCAGTTGAAAACAGTAATAGGATGATAGATAATTAATCCAAAAATGAGCAATGCACAAAACACATTAGATAAATTCTGAGGATTACTAGAAATGAAAGACTTTTTATATCTTTAGTAATTAGAACTGCGTATTACTAGAGTCTGAACACTAGATTTAAGAAATGGTAGTAAAGTCTGCAATTAGATGAAAGAATTGTGCAGGAATGGGATTTTTAAAATAAGGTTGAGATTAAAAAATAAGGTTCTTTAGTTGTGGGCACCCTTGCATCTCATCTCACAAGGCAAAGGCCAGGTTTCTTCTGGGACATTTTAGGTCAGTGCAGGTGGTTGTTATAGCAGGAGCAAGCACTGCACCAGCTTTCTGGTGTGCCACTGGCCATTTGACTTGTCCTCCCGGGGATGGCCCTCGCTGCCTTGCCATCTTTCTTTCTTTTTTTTTATATTTTATTGTTGTTGTATTACATCCATCCCCTTTTTGCTCCCCTCTATCCCCTGCCCCACCCACCCATTCCCCCCAAAGTCAATCCCACCTGTTGTCCATGTCCATGGTTCCTTTATACTAGGTTCTTGTCTAAGATGTTCCCCTTCCTTGCCTCTGCCTCCCCCCTCGCCCCAACCCCTTTCCCCCAGACCACTGAAGGCCTATTCACTGTATTCATATATTTGGTTCTGTTTTGCTTGTTGTTAGTTTTGCTCATTATTGTCCTGTAATGGGTGAGATCATATGATATTTGTCCTTCACCGACTGGCTTTTTTCACTGAGCATAATACTGTCCAGTTCCATCCATGTTGTTGCAAAGGGTACAAGTTCCTTCTTTCTTTCTGCTATATAGAATTCCATTGTATAAATGTACCAAAATTTTTTGATCCAATCATCCACTGATTCCAGCATTTGGCTATTGTAAATAGTGCCGCTATGAACATAGGTGTACATAGTTTCTTATGAATTGGTGTTTCAGGATTCTTTGGGTATAGTCCAAGTAGTGGAATTGCTGGATCAAAAGGCAGTTCCATTTTTAGTTTTTTAAGGAAACCCCATACTGTTTTCCACAGTGGCTGCACCAGCCTACATTCCCACCAACAGTGTATGAGGGTTCCTTTTGCCCCACATCCTCGCCAACACTTGTTGTTTGTTGATTTGTTGATGATTGCCATTCTGACAGGTGTGAGGTGGTATCTTATTGTGGTCATCTCTGATGACTAGTGATGTTGAGCATTCTTTCATATGCCTTTGGGCCCTTTGCATATCTTCCTCAGTGAGTTGTCTGTTCAGGTCCTTTGCCCATTTCTTAATTGGGCTGTCTGTCTCCCTGGTGTTGAGTTGCATTAGTTCTTTATATATTTTGGAGATCAGACCCTTGTCTGAGGAATCATTGGTAATTATGTATTCCCATAGAGTTGGTTCCCTTTGAATTTTGCTGATATTTTCTTTAGCTGAACAGAAACTTTTCAATTTGATATAGTCCCATTTATTGATTCGTTCTTTGATTTCCTTTGCCCTTGGTGAAGTATCCGTAAACATATTTTTGAATAGGATATCCAAAAGTTTACTGCCTATATTTTTCTCCAGGCCCTTTATGGTGGCATTGCTTATGTTTAAATCCTTTATCCATCTTGAGTTTATTTTGGTGTATGGTGTAAGTTGGTGGTCTAGTTTTATCTTTTTGCATGTTGCTGTCCAGTTCTCCCAGAACCATTTGTTGAAGAGACTGTTTTTACCCCATTTAATGTTCCTTCCCCTTTTGTCAAATATTAGTTGACCATAGAGTCCTGGATTTATTTCTGGGCTCTCTATTCTGTTCCATTGATCTGTATGTCTAGTCTTATGCCAGTACCAGTTTTGATGTCACCAGTTTTGATGACAGTAGTCTTGTAGTATTGTTTGAAGTCCAGTATTGCGATTCCTCCTACCTTGTTCTTCTTTCTCAAGATTGCTGTGGCTATTCGTGGGCATTTTTGGTTCCATATATATTTTTGAAGTATTTTTTCTATTTCTATGAAGTCTGTCATTGGTATTTTAATTGTGATTGCATTGAATATGTAGATTGCTTTGGGTAGTATGGACATTTTAATGATGTTAATTCTTCCCATCCATGAACATGGTATATGCTTCCATTTATTTGTGTCTTCCTTGATTTCTTTCTTCATTGTTCTGTAGTTTTCTGAGTATAGGTCTTTTACCTCCTTAGTTATGTTGATTCCTAGGTACTTTATTTTTCTTGTTGCTATGGTAAAATGGGATTTGTTTTTTCGCTTCTATTTCTGTTGTTTCATTATTGGTATACAAAAATGCTTTTTATTTCTGGATATTGACTTTATACCCAGCTATTTTGCTAAGTTTGCTTATTAGGTCGAGTAAGTTTTGGGTGGAGCCCATTGGGTTTTGTATGTACACTATCATATCATCAGCAAATAATGACAGTTTGACTTCCTCCTTTCCAATTTGGATACCGTTGATTCCTTTTTCTTCTCTGATGGCTATAGCTAGAACTTCCAAGACAATGTTGAATAGAAGTGGAGAAAGTGGGCAGCCTTGTCTCGTTCCTGATCTTAGGGAGAAAGCTGTCAGTTTTTGTCCATTAAGTATGATGTTGGCTTCAGGTTTCTCATAGATGGCCTTTATGATGTTGAGGTATGCTCCCTCTATTCCCATTTTGCTGAGGGTTTTTATCATAAATGATTGTTGCACTTTATCAAATGCTTTTTCAGCATCTATTGATATGATCAAATGGTTTTTATCTTTCAATTTGTTGATGTGGTGTATTACATTGATTGATTTACGAATGTTGTACCATCCTTGCATCCCTGGGATGAAGCCCACTTGATCATGGTGTATGATCTTTGTAATATACTGCTGAATCCGATTGGCCAATATTTTGTAGAGAAGTTTAGCATCTATGTTCATCAGAGATATTGGCCTTTCTTTCTTAGTTGTATCTTGCCCTGGTTTTTGGATTAGAATAATATTGGCCTCCTAGAAAGAGTTTGGGAGTCTTCCCTCTTCCTGAATTTTTTGGTATAGTTTGAGGAGGATAGGAGTTAGTTCTTCTTTAAATGTTTGGTAAAATTCTCCTGTGTTGCCATCCAGTCCAGGGCTTTTGTGCTTTGGGAGATTTTGGATGACTTCTTTAAATTCACTAGTTGTTATTGGCCTATTGAGGCTTTCTGCTTCTTCTGGGTTCAGTTTTGGTAGATTATACCTTTCCAGAAATGTGTCCATTTCATCTAGGTTGTCATATTTTTTGTCATATAGTTGTTTATAGTAATTTCTTACACACTTTAGTATTTCTGAGGTAGCAGTTGTGATTTCCCCTCTTTCAGTTCTGATTCTGTTTATTTGGGTCCTCTCTCACTTTTTCTTGATGAGTCTGGATAAGGGCTTGTCAATTTTGTTTATTTTTTCAAAGAACCAGCTCCTGGACCTGTTGATTCTTCGAATTGTAGTTTGAATCTCTGAGTTATTTAGTTCTGCTCTGATCTTGATGATTTCCTTCCTTCTACTTGCTCTGGGCTTTGTTTGTTGTTACTCCTCTAGTTCTTGCAGCTTTGTGGTTAGGTCGTTTTTATAAACTTCTTGTACCCTTTTTTGGAAGGCCTGTATTGCTATACATTTCCCCCTGAGAACTGCCTTTGCTGTATCCCATAGGTTTTGGGCTGTTGTGTGTTCATTGACATTTGTTTCCAGGAACTTTTTGATTTCATCATTGTTGACCCCTTCATTGCTGAAAAGCATGTTATTCAGTCTCCATGAGGTGGAGAATTTTTGTTTTTTCCCTTGAGATTGGTTTCTAGTTTCAAGCCATTGTGATCTGAGAAGATACTTTGTATGATTTCAATTTTCCTGTATTTGTGGAGGCTTGTCTTGTGACATACCATGTGGTCTATCTTGGAGAATGATCCATGTGCATTTGAAAAAATGTGTATTTTGCTTCTTTGGGGTAAAAGACTCTGTATACATCAGTTAGGTCCATTTTCTCTAGAGTGTTGTTCAATGCGACAACATCTCTGGGGATTTTTTGTTTGGACGATCTGTCCATTGTTGATAGTGGGATATTAAAATCCCCTACTATTAGTGTGTTGTTGTCTATGTCTTTCTTAAAGTCTTTCAAGATTTTCCTTACATATTTCAGAGCTCCTATGTTGGGTGCGTATATGTTTATCAAAGTTATTTCTTCTTGATGGATTGTTCCCTTAAATATTATGAAATGTCCATCTTTGTCCCTTTTTATGTCCTTCATTGTCAAATCTATTTTATCTGAAATCAGTATTGCTACTCCAGCTTTTTTTTGTGTGTCCATTTGCTTGATATATATTTTTCCATCCCTTCACTCTCAATCTGTGTCGATCTTTTGTTCTGAGGTGGGTCTCTTGAAGACAGCATATATGTGGGTCATGTTGTCTTATCCATTCGGCTACTCTATGTGTTTTGATTGGTGCATTTAATCCATTTACATTTAAGGTTATTATTGATTAATACTTACTCACTGCCATTTTCTCCTTTTGTGTCTGTATTCCTCTTTGGCTTTCTCTGTTTCTTCATTTTACTTTTTTTTTTTTTACTTATTTTTATAGCAGACCCTTTAGCATTTCTTGCAATGCTGGATTGGTAGGGATGTATTCCTTTAGCCTTTTTTCGTCTGGGAAGCTCCTTATTTCTCCTTCTATCTTGAATGAGAGCCTTGCTGGGTAGAGTATTCTTGGTTGCAGGCCTTTGTTTACCATTACTTGAAATACTTTTTGCCATTCTATTCTGGCTTGAATTGTTTCTGTTGAATAATCATTTGATAACCTTATTGGAGCCCCTTTTTATGTTATTTGTCGTTTCTCTCTTGATGCTTTTAGGATTCTCTCTTTGTCTTTGTAATTAGCCATTTTAATAATAATGTGCCTTGGTGTTGGTCTGTTTGGGTTGATCCTCATTGGGACCCTCTGTGCTTCCTGAACTGGATTCATGTTTTCACTCATCATGTTAGGGAAATTTTCTATAATGACTTTTTTGAACAGGTTTTCCATTCCTTGTTTCTCTTCTCCTTGTGGTATCCCTATGATATGGATGTTGTTATGTTTCATGTTGTCCTGCAGCTCTCTTAACCCCTCTTCAGTCTTATTCAGCCCTTTTTTTATTCTTTTGTACTATCTTGGAGTATTTGTCTACATTATCCTCCAACTCGCTGATCCAGTCCTCTGCTTCCTCTAGCCTACTGTTGATTCTTTCTACTGTATTCTTCAATCCAGAAATTGTATTCTTCATTTCCTACTGGCACTTATTGATAGTTTTTATGTCGTTTTTCATGCTGTTGTAGCTCTCAGTAAGTTCCTTGTAACTTCCCTGGAGTTCTTTGTAATTTCCCTGGAGTTGTTTGTAGTTCTCCTGGAGTTGTTTACAGTTTTCTTTGATGTGGCTGAGCTCACTGAGCTTCTCTATCATCATGCTTTTGAATTCCTTATCTGATATTCCAGGTGCCTCTGTTTCATTTTGTGTTCTTTCTGGGGATTCTTCCTTTCCTTTTGGTGATGGACTGATTCTTTTTTTCCCCATTTTGGGTGTCTGTTCTTGC
>PVIW01009387.1:0-52273 GCA_004026585.1 Noctilio leporinus
ACATGGATGGAACTGGAGAGTATTATGCTTAGTGAAATAAGCCAGTCAGTGAAGGACAAATACCATATGATCTCACCCATTACAGGACAATAATGAACAAAACTAACAACAAGCAAAACAGAACCAGATATATGAATACAGTGAATAGGCCTTCAGTGGTCAGGGGGAAAGGGGTTGGGGGGAGGGGGGAGGCAGAGGCCAGAAAGGGGAACAGCTTAGACAAGAACCTAGTATACAGGAACCATGGACATGGACAACAGGTGGGATTGACTTTGGGGGGAATGGGTGGGTGGGGAGGGGGACAGAGGGGAGCAAAAAGGGGATGGATGTAATACAACAACAATTAAAAAAAAAAAAAAAAAAAAAAGCCCTGCAGGCCTGGAGCAAACAAACAAAAAGAGCCATGAAAAACAATAAACTATTAAACCTGGAGATTCAGGGGCTAATTGTGCCTCCTTTGCATTTGTTGTTCTTTTGCTTAGAACACTCTGCACCCCACCCCACCCCAGTCCCCACGTGGCTGGCCCCCTCCGCCAACCTTTCAATGAGCCAGGTTGACCTTGTGGGGAACTCCGTCTCTCCCACCCCTTCCTATTCTCTGCTCATTCTGGTCTCCTTAGCACTCAGTACTCCCCAGCATGTATTCACTGACTTACTGTTACCTCTCGTTCCCACTGGGATACACGCTTCATCTGTTCTGCTCCCTGCAACTCCCTAGAACTCAGAATGGTCTTTGGCCAAAGTAGGTGCTCCATAAATACTTGTGGAAGGTTACTGATAAATCACGTTGTTTTGAGAGTCAAGGTGAGCTGAGTGAAGGTCCCAGGAGCTTTGCTTACGGCCAATAGTATTTTCATTCTAAATGAATTATTGGGTCCCAACTACATTTTCTATTTTGATATTTGCAGCCATATCTTATAATCTATTATTGTATGGAGGCTGGTTCTCCAAAAATGGCAACCGGTCATTAAAACAGCAGCCAGCTTAAAAAAAAAAAATGCTACTTGAAGAATCTTCATTTGTCACCGAAAACAGGATCCTGAATACTTTCATTGTGGAAACCCAATTGCATCTTTTACATAATGTAGGATCATGGTACATGTATTAGTTATTATTGAACTATCATCTTCCACCATTTCCTGGCCATCTGGTCGTCTGATTAAAAGCACAGAGAGGGGATGCGGGCCCACAGTGGGTGGTATTTCTGGGCTGAGCCAATAAATCACTTGCAGCTGCTACAACTCTTGAAAGTTGTACTCTTTCCTTAAGCTTTGTGGAGGAAACCCCCCCCCCCCCAAAATGAATGACTATACCCGCACATCATCCCCACATGATGTGGAATAATCTGTAAGTATAACATAACTAGGGCTAGCAGAATCAGATGTCATTACAATAGCTGGCTGGGTTTGATGCAACGTGTATATAAATATGAACATCAGAAACACCAAACCAATTCAAACTCTCTATTGGAGCCATCTCTGCTTCCAACCAGACCTCACTCACACGGGTCCTTAGACAATAATCCTGTGTTGGTGGCCTTTTAAGAGGGCCACTCTCCCTCTTACAAAGCTGGTATTTTTTAAAAAATTATTTCTGCCTTAATCATGTCAAAAGGAAAACCTGTTCTATCTGGGCATGGTGGGTGATGTCTCTGTCCTCTCCCTTCTCTGGGGTGACTGGCTGAGGTGAAATGGATGAGTGTCTAGGGATGGGAGGTGGCACCAGGCCGGGGAGCCCCTGGAGGCTTCCAGGTGGTCTACGTTTGTCCCACAGTTGCCTCTGCCTGTCTGGCCCTGGGACAGCCAACCCTGCTGAAATACACAGCCTTCTCTGTGCAACGTGGTTGGAAGATACGTTACCTTCACCAACATCACAGACAAAGAACAGCTTCCACCTGTTATTTTTAGGTGATGGTGATTGGGCACAGGGAAGGGAAATGACATACCCAAGATCACCAAACCAGCTGGTGGCCGAATCAGGCCTAGAGTGCAGGCCTGTGGTTCTGTGCCTGCCCTGCACCATCTTGTTAGATCCTCAGCTTCCTAAGGCAGTGGCAGCAAAAATCAGGGACAGCAATTTTGTGGCCTTCTCTGTACCAATGTGTGTGACTTGCCTAGGCTTCCCCAGCCACCTTCGAGATATGGTTGTCCCTAGGCTCACCAGGTAGGTGACAGGTGTGCTGTTCCTTGGTCTGGGGGCCTAATTCGGGTTGAACTGACTCTGCATGACTAGAAGTGTTGCTTTTCTTTCTAAATCAATTCCATATAAATCCACCTCGTGGGGGCACTTGGAAGTTCTCTTCCTTTTCAATCACTTTCACCCTTTGGAGGAAAACCACCTCCACTACCTAAATTGGGAGTAATTACTAGTTTCAAGGTTCCCAATTTTACGTTGGCCGAGCTCAACTGGGAATGCCATTATTAATTCCTGCTCCCATCAACAGGTGGTCTTTCAGCCGCAGTAATTGCCCTATTAACGAAGAAGATGCTTTCTAATGCCTTGCTTGGGGCCAATGAGAAGGGGGAGGGAAGCGTTCTAGGGCAGCAGAGTTGCTCATAAATACCAAATCGTCCTAACTAACGATTCTGTTGAACATGTCAGAAAACAGGCTCCGATGTGTCGGGCTTTGGACCGGGTATGATCTGTGGCTTGGGGCTGGGCAGGGGCCAGAAGCTCTCTGAGAGGATGGCAGGAAGTAGCTGGGGGACAAATCTGTAACGTGGACTAGAGTGGGGATGGGGACAGGGCCCTGCTGTGCTGAGCAAAAGTCCTGCGCCGTCTGCAGGGGACACCGTGCAAAGCTCCGTCAGCCATTATCAACTAGGCTGTGGCAGGGTGGCCAGGGCATTTCTGAACGTCAGAAAGCCAACATTTTGTGATATCTCTTGATTTCTAAATGTCATCAATAAGTTTATCTTTCTCAGTCTACATCAGAAAATCTATTGTATCGAGAAGAGAAGTTGTTGAAATCAAACAGCTGTGGCTTGTTTGTTTGTTTTCCAATATTCCGTCAGCTTCGCTCAACACAAGGGCTCACGTGCCTGGGTGCTTCCCTGAGATCACAGAAATGTCCTCATCCTTGCTTAGCAAACAAGTGCAGGCTTCCATAAGAGCATGGGTTCAAGGCATTACATGTACATTTTCATAATCCTGTCACGCAAGTTGGAACTTGTGTGATATGATTGGAAACCCATTATGAAGGAGATCACTGACAGGCCACTGGCATGTCTGAGTTCACCTCTGAACCCCAAACTCTTCCTGCCAGCCATCTGACACTGTCACTGGATGCTTAAGAAGCGCCCCAAGTTCACCGTGACCCCTACAGACCTTTTCATTCTCGTTGGCAACCCCGACTCTCCTACCTGGCAAAAAAAGCCCATACTCTGCATCTACCTCCCTGGCCTTGGAACATGGCACCAATGCTCATCTAATGGCTCACACCAAATATTTCAGAATTAGCTTTGATTCCTACATATCCTTTACCTACAGCTCACATTGTTTTCATGCCTGGTGCGACCAAACAAAGATGTCTGCGGGGAGTGCAATTCATGGGCCGATGCTAGCCCACCTGGACCTTAGGTCTTCGAAGTTACAGTGATTTGGGACACGGGTTCTTTGTGAATAACAAAACATGTATTAATTTTACATGCAAAGATGGGGGAGAAAGTGAAAGCCAACCTTGGAGGAAGACGTGGGGAGTGGGAAGAGACCCCACACCCTATCCTCTTTCTTTTCTACCTAAGACATTCTAAAATAGCAACATCAAGTTCACCATCAGGGTTCTGACATTTGTCTTATTTGATTCCTAGACTTTGAGTATCCTTTTCCACCTTTGGTTTCATCATTATCATATAAAAGGTTTAAAATGCAAACAATCATTGGGATGTGTCCTATACTGTGAACATTTACTTACTTATTCAACTAGCCCTACTCATTCATCTACTCACCAATAACGAGTGGAGCAAGGGCAGCACGGGGCACTGCAAACATATGATGACATAAACCATGGCCTCCCTGGCAGGACGTGACTAGATATTTGTAGCAGCAGCTGGTGAGTGTTCTAGTGGGGGTGGGGGTAGGACAGGGTGGGCTGAAGGTGCTGTGGGAGCTGAGGCAGAAGAGGACCTTCCTTGATCAGCCCGTTGCCTTGGAAGAGCCACAGGGTACCAGAGCTTTCCTTTTGTGGCTTGCTCTGCACTGTTGTTGTGACAACTCTATTGGGAAGAAGGCTTGACCTCCAAGGTGATATATTTGGGTGGGAACAAAATCAAAGCTGCTCATTTATAATGAGGTTTTTTATCCCTAGTTTAGTTAAAAATTATTTATTTTTTAAACTTAGTTTTAGAGAGAGGAGAAAGGAAAGAGGCATAGAGGGAGAGACACATCCACGTATGGTTGCCTTTCACCTGCCTCCAGCTACGGACCTGGCTGGAGACCTGGCTTGCAACCTGGTTATGTGCCCTGGCTGGGAATCGAACCAGCGACCTTTGGCCTCACAGGCCAGCACCTTATCCACTGTGCTACCAGCCAGGGCTATCCCCAGCAAGCAAGCTATCTATGGCATGTATAAAAGAATATTATTTGCTATGTTTTGGTACATAAAATGGAGATTATATGTCAAAAAGAATATGTCATTATAAGAACTCATTAAGGCAAGTTGTAAATTGTTCTTTTAAACATGTTTTCTGGAATGCTAGGGTTAATGCTTACCTCATGAGCATTTCAGCTAAACTCTTCGCATCTGGGGAGAAAGAAAGTCAATGTCAGTACATGATAAACAACTCATTAACATTCACTTAGGCATTTGTGACCAATAGTCTACACAGTCAGATGACAATAGTCATTTTGAAAAATAACTGTATACCCATATCACTAATGACCAAAGGTTAGTGGGTTTTTAATTTCTTCTCCATGGGATCTTTCTATCTACCTGATCTATCTAAATTACTATATATACTTTTAAATTAGAAAAAGAACATAACACTCTGGGTCTATAAAACTTCTTAGACCCCTATTAGAGATTTCATTACAACTTATTTGCCACTTTTATAAAACCCAACTTTATTTTCATAGTCAGAAAATTAACAATTTGAAAGGAATTCATTCACATAATGCAAGTCATACTATTTTGTTATCGAAATATGAAAATTAAAAAGCTATGGAATCATAGATCATTTTAAAAAGACAGTACTATGGTGTGGTGGCTCCCTTGGGTTGAACAAAGAATTGTATAATTGGCATCTCACTGTCTGGAAACTTGGATGTTTATTTCAAACCCAGAAATAAATTTTTTATTTATATTTCCTTCTCTGATGGTATTGCTTATCAAGACTTCATTACCACCACTGACTAAAGAAATCCTACCTAAAAACGATGTAGAACAACAATTACACTTTTTTGATGACATTGCTTTGAAATTTTCATTCTCCTTAAAATGCAATTTGTTCTTTTTACATATGTTGTCCTGGCAACACACGAATGCTTTCTTTTTACAACACAAAAGCATTCCTTCTGTCCTTCTTTCATTGCTCTTGAGAAAAGTCCTGATGTCAACCGGAGTGTTCAATGAACAGAACTTTCTAGACATGCATTCAGCTGCCTGTGCAATTGCACAGTAAAGAAATATACATGCCGGAACATTTTTATCTCATCCTTCATCTTTTGGGAGCTGACATCTAAATGCCACCAATTTTGTGGTAAGGAGCAGCATGCTATTCCTGAGAGGTGAGAACAGTCACAGGGCCACATCACGGGGGCTTACGCCCCCAGAAGCCAGAGCTCCGTGCTCCCGGCCCGCCGTGCCAGCCAGTTCTCACTGTGACCTCACACCCGGGCCTGGTTTGCGCACAGATGGGCTCCGTCTGGGAAAGGAAGCAGCTCCTTTTTCCACCCCACCCATATGGCGAAGCAAAGGAAGCAAAACCGCGTTTCATCTCCCAGCATGTGCCTTTATTTGTATCTGCAAAGACCAAGTAAATATGACAATGAGTTTCTTCTCTTCCTGAATGATTTAACACTTACAAAGTAAATATATATATATATATATATATATATATATATATATATATATGCAAAATGCCAGAAGCGTGGGAATAATGAGCTCTATGCAATGACCAAGCAGGGACTAGTTCAAAAAAAGAGGGAAAAAAATTCCAAGATGTAAGCATTGTACTTCAGCTCCCAATTTGAAGGTAACTCAGACTCACACATCTTCTGAAGGGACCTGCTTTCCTCCTTTTGCTCATCACTTTTCCTTTTCCTAGTCCTGCGATTTATTTTCATATCAGTGTGTGAAGGAACTGCAGGGTCCATCGGGGGAACCCAGCCCCCCCAGGTACTGATGGGCTCCACCTGGGAGTCTTCCTGTTGGCAGCGCTTCCTTTGGGGTTAAGCTGGTTGACCGGTGCGGGTGGCCAAAGCCATGTCAGTCCACATCTTCCCTATGCTGACAGTACACCCCTTCTTTTTAAGTCTTAGCTACTATTTCCTCCTCCTGATTCCGTCTGATAAGGTGAGAAAGGTTGTATTAATGGAAATTCACTTCTTCCAGGAGTTCATCTATGCAAAGTCCTGATGGAGTTTTAGGCACAGGGGTGGGGTCCGTATAGGGTCACAGGTTTTTCAGGAGCTGTGTGTGAATGGCTTCCGGACGGTGGGCACAGGGTGGGCTGGGCTCCCAGTTGAGCCCAGTAACTGGATTGTGCCAGTTACTTTAGGATGGCTAGCAAGTGTCCCCTCGGATCAGTCCCTGCCTGGGACTTGTGTCCTTATTCAGCAACCAGGAAACTGGGGCCCAGAGACGTTCAGTCATTAGTTGCAGCTGGGCGGGAACTTGTAAGCAACATCTGTTCATTCAAACTCTCTTTTCATCACCATCCTTAGGGTCCTTTAAACACAGAGTGGGGCAAGTGTCCTAAGTTCAGGGACACCCAGAGCAGCCGAAGCCTAGGGCCAGCTGACTGAGGGAGACGATCGCAGAAAAGCAGCATCTCAGGTTGGGTGCGTCTGAAAGGATATAAGGTTGTCCCCACCTTTAGGGGAGCGTGACACTTGGGGAGCACAGACTCGAGTGGGGGAGTGCTCCAGGGCACCCAGCTAGTGTGCGCTCAGGTTGTGCAGCAAGGAGTCCGTCGGTCAGGCGGGCAGGACAGAGACGTCTCCAGGCGTGGTTGTGAACGGGGGACAGGGAAGACATTGACTGTGTATCACTGAATATAATGCGGACGTTTTCAACTGGCCCCAGGGAGGCGTGGACGGAGGGCAGAGGTGGTGGGGTGGGTGTTACAACCCAGCACGAATCAGGCCGTCAGACTGCCCAGGAGGGGGGCTTGTTGGTGGGAGGCCATGAGGGCTGGGCCAGAGGGCTGCAGGTGCACCCCAGTCGACAGACGGCGTCCCCATGAATTAGGGTCACGCCTGGTGTGGGGACAGGGGGACCACAGGGGTCCGGGAAATGTCAAGACCTGCTATATGCTGGCAACACAGTGACAAGAACAATAGTCCGGAAGGCTACAGAAGCAGCAAGCTGGGTTCGAACATGACACACTGGAGAACTTAACCTGTGAAAGCAGGTTGGGCAGCATTAGGTGAAGCAGTTCAAGGCAGATTTGGAATCAAGTTTGGGAAAGGTGTCAGGGCTGACATGAGGCTCAGGGTCTTATTCATGTTTCTCAGGGGCAGTGGAAAGAGATGACAAACTCTTGGACACGCCTCTGTATTGGGGTAAGAAGAGAATCTGAGATAAGATAATTTTTTAAAAAGCCATGGCATCAGCGAGTCTTACAAGCGTTAAAGAATTTTCAGATCAGCCTCCTAATGTTCCCCTGGGATGTCTCCCTCAGTCAGCGGGGTTTCTCATCGGCAGGGAGGCCCCTTTGAGGGTTTCAAAGCACAGGTGTGTCTCAGATCTGTCACCCTTCCTGCAGTGTGGATGTCACTTAGAGAGCTGAGAGTCTGAAGCTGGGAGACCAGGGAGGGAGCTGTTGACTAGTAAATGAGATTTGGACCAAGAAGGCAGAACAAAGCAATGGTCCTGTGCACACAAGTTGGGGTGGGAGAGACCAGCCAACATGATAGGCAGATCAATTCTGGGAGCAGAGGATGGGGCACCGTATGCATAGTGACTGCATGGATCCCTGTCCTGAGGCTCCAACTGCCCAGCTCTCTGCAGAGAGCCTCAACTCGGTTCCTCCAAGACCATCAGGACCTTCTGGAACCATCTACAAGGCACTGGGATATGTCCACGGAGCTGCTGTGCCTGCTTCTTTGCTTCTACTTTCTTTCCTAGGTTGAATGCTCTTCATTTTCTCAACCACTTCTTAGGTGGCATAATTTCTAGGTAATTCTCTACCTGGAGCTCTCCTCTATGAAAGACCTGTGATTTCTTATTATCCTTTATTAAATGAGGCTGAGCAGAGAAACTGGTGATTTTTTGAGACCCTCCTTGCTGGGCACTCGCGAGAACACAACGTTTATTACATGTGCTGTGAATGAATATTCACAGCTCCTATAGAAGACTTCGCAATGATCCCTATTAATTTTATCTCCTTGGCTCCAGCCTTCCCAAATCTTTTACAATTTGGATTCTTCTAATGCATTAGCTTTCCCACCTGGATTGGTGCCAACTCAGGCTGAGCCCAGCTGGATTTTTATTTTTTATAAAATTTTATTGTTGTTGTATTACATTCGTCCCCTTAGCTGGATTTTATTCCAGCTGCAGCCTGGTGCCCTCTTATCAATCAGCCTTGTCAACGTGCAACTGGGGTTTGTCCAGCCTTGGTGATGCCTGTCATTTCCTGGCTGCTCACAAACTATCCTTTCTGGAACCTGAACGAACTTACTTCCGTCTCTAATTTCTAGACTTTATTGTCTTTGAAAATGGATCTGGAGTATACCTATGTCCAAGCACCCCTAATTTGATTGGGCAGATTATTCACAAAGGTCGTGGGATCATGTCTGGAAAATTTTCATTCGGAATCCGAAAGTTTTAGCATTTTGGAGTCTATGGATCAGAGCTCCATGACACCATCCTTAACCTCTCCAGAGGGGAAAATATCTCTTCAGTGGATTATCATAGCGGTGCCTGGTGCCCCCAGAATCCTGCTTACCATTTGGGAGCTAGTTCTAGTTCGCTGTAAACATGCTTTGCCTGCCCTATCCACAAGGGGTTAGAAGAATTATTTTATGCTCCATCCTGTTCCCTCACCCATAATGACCAGAACCTACTAGAATTCGAAAGAAAAAAATCAACTTAAATAATCAAGGGCTCTGATTCTATTTTCCAGCAACCTGAGTTTCCCCTTTACCTCCCTCTTTTCCTTCCCTCCCTCCCTCTTTCTCTCTCCCTCTTCTTTCCCTGTTTTTTTTTTTGGTGATTCTTGGTCCACATTTTCTGGCCTAACTAGCAGTCCTGGTGCACATCAAACAGAGCAGACATTTCTACCCGCCATCTGTTAATATGAGAACATCATCCCAGGCCTCTTCTTGCCCAGCACAGCTGAACAGCTTTTATGCTGCCTGTCACATGTTGCACAAATGAGAGGTTTAGACATTGTGACACCTTTCTGCAAGTCTCTTACTGTTCTTACATATCTGTCCTTCACCCTGTGCTTCCCCTTTAGTCACTTGGATTGGAAAATGAAGAAGAAACACCACCAGGAGCATCTAGGGAGTACCAAAATGAGAAAGGAAGGAGTTTCAAAGTACCATTTGCCAACACTCAGGAAGGTGCAGCTGGTGACCAGGGGACTGACTGGTCATCTGCCTTCAGGAGATGAGTTTTGTTTGGGTGTGGAAGCCATGGAGAGGCCAGGTAGCTCGACTTATTATGGATTATTGTATTTCTTTGCACACTCACAACTGCAAACCTACTTTTGCCCACCCTGTATTGTGAATGTCTTGCTTGCACGGCAGCTCTATGGGTCCGTGTCCTGGCCACACTTAGTTACATCAAGTCTGTGGGCCACTGGGCTCCTAGGTGCGTGCTCCTTTCCTTCTAGATTGTGAACGTCCACGCCAAGTTTTGGTCTTACACACGAGGAGAGTTTCTGCCTTGTTTGCAGAACAGATAACAGGCATAAGGATAACAGATAACAGATAACAGGCATATTACAGCAAAAAGGGTGAAGATGCCTCATGACCCATTCCTTAACCACGGGACCACGTTCCCTCTCGGAACGGTTTTATGGACTGATCAGTTTTATAGCATTAACCCATTTCCAGACAAGTTTGAAATAATAAAAGGAATACGGGCACTTTGCCCCAGAAGATGGTCCCATTTTATACCATCCACTGATTTTTATCTTTAGCTAACCTGAAGCCTTGGAAGTGGCACTTTGGCTTGGCATGTGCTGGCTGGTGCCAGCATAACTTGGCACCCTTTCAGGTCACCTCTTCAGAGGAGGAAGCTTTTAGTGACCCTGGAGTTGATTACTTGACACGGGAATTAACTTTTTATAAGGCTAGAGCTGATGGGATCCTTGGCCCCGCCAGCGACTCGTCCCGTAACTTGGCATTTCAAAGGATGCAGAAGTGGGGAAAAATCAGGGCATCATTAAAAGCAAAATGTGGCTTCCAAACCCCTGGCTAAGGTTATAGATTGAAAAAAATGTAGCACTTACAGACAATTGAGACTCTGGGAGGCTGCTGTGCTCTAAAATTAGTAAAGCACTCAGGCAGAGAGAATATAGGTTGGCTAAATCGCTTGAGTCCCATTTTCTTTCCTTCCTTTCCCTTCCCTTCCCTTCCCTTCCTTTCCCTTGTCTTCTTTCTAAGAACATATTGTTACATTCGCCTAACTAGGTTGCTTGTGAATGTGGTAAAACATACCCTGTCTATAAATATTTAGTCATTTCTAGCAATCAAACAAAGTCAACAATTTGAAGTTGACCTCGTGTAGTAACTTTAACAGTGCCTATTAGGAATTCCCACAATACTATTCTATAATCCAACATTTTTTATTTCCATTTTTGATCCTGATCAGCATTTGCTCAGTCAACATTTGGTGTATTATTAGAAATGGCCTTATTTTGGACAATAACATTGTACGAAGCAACTCTTTCCGTAGCATCTGTGAATCTCTTTGTGCTCATCCTAGTGCAGGCACAGAATCTGTGTCTTATGTGGGTCAGATGGTAATTGGGTGAATCTAATCATGAACTCTGTTTAATAGAGAGGTGCCTGCAACATTAAACTCCATTTCCCTCCAGGTCATTAATTAACATTTCAGGAGGCCTGCAGGACTAACAGACAAAGGTCTTTCTGGGGCAAGGGCTGACCTTTCAATGACTGCTAGTCACTTGCTCTGTTGTTTTAAGTTACAGGAAGATGATCTTGTCCCTGAGTGTCAGGGTCTACAGTTCTGGCACATGGTAGATAATCACTAAATGGTTTGTCGAATCGAATGTGTTTATGTGTGTCCACATAACGTGCTGTTAGGAAGCACATGGACTTGGGTTCCAGCCCTTTGCATTCTTGCTGCCCTCCTCTGAGACCGCTGAAGCACGAGCCTTGGCTTAGCGCGTCCAAATGCAGGTCTGCAGAGAGATGCAGCACCCCTCACGAATTCATCCTCTTTGCCATGCCATGATCTCCTTCCTCCCAAAACTGCCGGGCAGGCTCTATCCTTCCTCCGGCACAAAGAAAACAGCACCATTTCTGGTGACCGAAAGCCTGGGTTCTCTGATGTGAGGCTTCCCTTCCAAAGACCCACTACAAAATGTAGTCTCCGGAGGCAGAGGCGCCTACTAGAGAAATGCCAGTTCCAGCCTATTTTCTGGAAAAGTGATAACTAAAGTACAGGAATTGTTAAGAGTAGAAATGAAGGGGGCATGACCTGCCATCACTGTAAAGTTTCAGCAAGGGTCAGTGACACTGTTAGCTGTGCTCTTGACAAAGACGAGCGAAATTGGGGACTGAAGCTATACATGGAGTAAGAACATAAAAACAGTAGCTGGGAAGGAAGGGGGAGTGATGGGGGAACAGGGGAGGAGAGAAAAGGTGAATTGGGTGGAGGGTAGTCAAGGGTCAGCAATGTTTAACCCACTTGCTGGCAAACCCTGGGATCTAATAGAATGATTAATAAAATCGTTTACTGTTGAAAAAAAAAAAATACAGGCCATTCATTGTCTTCTAAATGCAAATAGGCTGTCTGCATGCCACAAGGACTGACTCCCTTCCGGGTCTCTCTGTCATCGGTACCTCAATGACAATGTCCCTGAGGTCCAGCCTATGAGATTCTGTTTTCTGTGAAAGGGGGTTATTAGAATGTCCCTTGGGTGTTTGGGTGCTGACAGCTGTAAATGAAGTCCAGCACAGCTCCCCTTACATTGACTTTCTCATCATATTAGGCAACGTAATCTTTTTGCAGGGTTGTATCATGTAGCTCTTAGCCGGCCTCTCCTTTTCTCCCCATGTGGGGGATCCGTCACCTCCTGTCTTGTGCTTAGGTAGGAGTTGAAGCCCCATTTTAGCATTCACGATACTTTTTGTTCTTTTCCTGGTAGAAGCTAACACCTTCGCGAAAGCTGGGATTCCGCAGCTCTTTCTTTCCATCTTTGTGGCTCCAGCGCCTGGTGCGGGTTAGGGTGTGGGGCTCCGGGCGGATCTGTAGCATTAGCAGGAAAGTGGCTCACCGGCCAGAAGGGCTATTTCAGTGAGATGGGTGGTGTGTGTGAATTATGCGCTACAAGAGATTTAAATGGAACAGCGGTTGACGTGTAGGGATGGAGGGCAGGGTACTTCGAATATTTTAATTTGTTGGCCAAGTGGAATCAAATTGATCGTAAAATGTGTCAGCGTCACAGAAAAAAGCTTTTCCGTGAAGGTACGTGGAAATACCACCGTGTCTCACTGCTCTACCTGGATTGTGGTCAGTTTAAGTTTTTACAGAGGAGACAATGCTTTCCACATATATTCATGAGGTTCTGGGGTTTCACAGATGTGTTTGGGGTGGGGGTGATGCGAGATTTGTTCCTCAAATGTCACTTTGGAGAATATACAGAGCCTGGCACGATGCCACCCCACACCGTACTGGCACCAAAATGTGGAACAACTCATATTCGCATTTTATCGAACGGCAACTCCATCAAATACTCTGACAGGAAGTACGAGGAAAAGGCCTTGGATACCCCCGTCCTGCGCAGGTGTGCGGCGTCCTCACACCACAGGGCCAGGTCTGGACACAGCCTCATCCCAGAGCTCCGCCGGGCCGGCATTACCACCCTTGGGCCTGCCCCCCGCTGATTCATCGGCCCAGGCTCCCGTGGTCCAGGGTTCCTTTCTTAGGGGGAATCTTGTACCCTGGGCTGCAGCTCACACTTCTATTGGGGAAGGTGTGTGCTTTCTGCCCCGAGATGCTTTACCAGAACCACCAGCCCTCAGCCTCCACTTCCGGCCAATCCCAGGAGACTGACTTTGCCCTGAGGCTTTGCAGTCTGGCTGAAGGGACTTCACAGGCGCAGGCAGGTGGCGGGCCTGGCTCGGGGAGTGAGAGCGGAGTGACAGTGGGCCCAGGCGTGGGTGATGGCCCCGCCCTGACTCACCTCTCAGCCGCTTCAGCCTCTGCTCCCGCCTCCTCCTCCGCACCACCAGCAACAGCACAAAGAGCAGCAGGAGCCCCACCAAGATGCAGGAGATGGTCACCAGCATCTTGAGCCCCTCGTTGGTCGTCAGCCCTTCTTCGCTTTGGACGACTGACTTAATGAGGGGAGGGATCGTACCTGAAAGCAGGGCCAGGATGTTAGGCGGCTATTAATGACGGCAGCATGGCGGAGTTTTAGGGGTGACGGGTTACAACAACGCGCCGTGGGTCCCAGGTGTCCACAGTGATGGGGGATGAAAGGAAGTCCTTACGCAGGTTCTTGCTGATTTGCGGACTTGCTCTCTCCCTTCCTTCTGCCCAACTTTGAACCTAGTCTACAGCACTGCGATCAGGATCTGCACCAAGGGTAAAGCCCATTTCCTTGAAAGAGACTTTACTTTGCAATGTACTCCTGGGTACAGGCACTGGGAAGCATAAAGTCTGGGCAAGAAGCTCTAAAAAGCCACATACACTCACTTGGACTTAAATGTCACCCGTAGCCCAATTGAGAGAGGCTGTTTGAAAAATTGCACATCAGAGAAGGAACAATAGTTCTGGCAAGTGTAGAGAAGAAAGCCTGCAGGCAGATTGTACCAGATACCCTGGCTCGCAAAAGCTTAAAATTCCCCTTTGTTTGGTTATTCGCTGACTTTTAATCACAGGGGTAAGACTGAATATACTTTAGAAACTCTTATTTTAGGCTATAGGAGCCACAAACATCTTTTCAGATGGGGAAGCATCCAGGTACCCAAAGCAAGCTGTCGATGGACCAGGCCCTGTTAAACAGTGCTGTGAAATTCAGATTACTTAGCATTACAAGAAAACACCTAAGTAGACTGAACCCTGGGCTACTGTCCACTGCTCCCAGGCAGAGCCTCAAACACAGACATCCACATTTTATGGGGCATGCCCTTTGGCACCCTCCTTTCTGCAAAATGCTCCCTTGCATTGCATTTTCCCTGTAAAACGAGGACCAGGGAGCCAGTGATTTAGAAAGAAATGCACATATAATACACTTCCCCCTTAACAAGCAGGATTGTTGTCCTGCACTTAGGAAGCTGAGCAGAGCAGGGGAATAGAATCCCAGTTCTCTATGTGACCTGCCAAACCCAAGGAAGGAGTCCTTCCAACTTTGCAGTGTTTTTGACTGGCAACCAGACCTATGAACGCTCAGAGCCCAGGTAAGCGGCACGGATGGGATGCAGGTGAGGATGGGTCTGCAGAACCAGGACAATACAGGGACAAGCCGACACGTGGCTGTGGAAATGTCAGAGGAAAGAGTCAAGAAATGCAAGAACCTGCAGTCTGAGTGGTATAGATGTGAGGTTAACTGTTCATGTTCGTTTTTCCCCAAATGAAGAAAGTCGTTCAGGCTCATGTGTCAAAAGAGATATTAAAGCTCTATATCTGAGAAACTGGTTCAAAGAAACCCGTAACTGCTTGCGAGGAAAATATAAATATATGCTCTCATTTCTTACTGTCATAAAATTGCTTCAGATTTCAGAAAATGAAATGCAGCTCATAGGGCTTTTTCAAGATTATAAGATTGTGGATAAAGCGCATTCATTTTTTAAAAAAAAATTTAGATGACAAACATTTAAAATCTGTAGAGCACATTTTGAGGTGGAGCCCCAGTTTCAAATTCGGCACATCCGTGGTTTCTAATGAAAGGATGAGCTGTAAACATATCAGCAACGTAGCACATTGGTCGCTCTGGCATCGACACAGATTTTAGAGAAACCGCCTGTCAGAGCGTGATTAGTGTAAGTCAATTAATGTTAAGGCAGTGATCCAAAGGGAGAAACCTACTTGCGACCCAAACAGGTATCTGCTAGCCCAGGACTTTGTGGGAGCCGTGAATGCTAAGGAAAGTGCCTGGTGACCATGTGCTTTGTTATTCTGTACGACCCAAGCAGGAAAGCATGGTGAGGAGGAAGCACGTGGGACGGGCCACTCAGCCTGTGTGATGAGGCATCTTTGAATGACGCCACGTGTCACCGAGGGCTGGAAGGCTAGGAAAGCATCTGCCCAGGAGGAGAACAGTTACTGTCTAGGAGCTGGGCAGGCTGTCCCAGGGACCGGGGGCCCCCTGCGTTGCAGGGGTGGGCGCAGGCTGGTGTAACCCACGTCTGGACAGCTTCTGCCTGAGGGCTGTCCTACATTCACAGGCCCAGGCCTGGCCTGCTGGAGATGGGGAGGACTCCATGGAGGAGTGGCCATGGAGGGGAAATCGGGCAGGTTGACGCAGTGGGCCAGAGTGGGACAGTCCAGGAGAAGATGTCCAAATGAGGGTCCCGGGCCACCTGACCCCATTATTGTCTTTTGAGTATTTCTGAGAGTCCTAGGGTTTGGAGGCCTTTTTTCTGAGGATAGTATGACCTGTACCCCAAGGAAGTTCCAGAGCTTTAATTAAACAAGATCCCAAGTGCCCGTAAGCAGAGGAGGAAGCGCCCCTTAGCCTGCCTGGTGGTAACTAGAATATTAGGCTGCTTGCTTGGTTAGATACAGACATTCTAGACCACGGTGGTCCAGTCTGACCCGTGAAGAGGGGACAGAAGGTGTGGGGTGGGGGGGAACTAAGCCAGGAGCCCCATTTTGATAAATTACAGCCAGTTTTGCCTTGTGAGTAAAGCCCCAATTTGGTCACTGCCAGGCTACAGGGATGAGCATCCATATGACGTTTCTGGGGATTTTCTAAAGTTCCCTCAACAGATGCCCTCCTGTGACACCCTACCTTTCCGCTTCATTGGGTTGGGCGCTTGTTCAAATATCAGTACCTGGCCCTTGAATAGTAGTGGTAGAAAACAAGGATAAAAATCAGTCATTGAGTTTTGGCCACTAATGGTCATGAGACCCCCTCACGTGGTTTTTAAAAAAGCCCACGCAAACTTCCCACGTGCGTCTGCCTATGTGTGCACACCGGTACCCTATGACATAATTCTGTCCCACAGTGTCTCTATCTCTGCAACATAAGCTCTTTTGTCACGAAGAACAGGCTTTGCACATGCAGCGTGAGGGCTTCATGGGAGCCGAACGGCACGTTGTTATGGGTTGGGATGCGGTGGAGGGCGGGAGACAACAAAAGCAACATTAGCTCACGGTCATCAACAAGGTACAGAGCCACGTGGTGAAGAAGCCTTCAACCCAAACAGAGTCACTCCTGCATCAGCGCTGCCTGAGGAGAGCCCCCCTGGCCCGCAGTCCCTTATTTCTGGATGACAGCCCTGGCTGGGTGGGTACAACGCACTGGGGAGCCCTGGAGCGAGCGGCAGGGCAGCCCCGTGGAATCTGTGGGCAGGGGTAGCTCTGTGCCCAGGACAAACGTCGGGTGGGAAGGAGACGCAGGTAGGAGGGCTTACTGCCGTCGTAGCTGAGGGTGGCGAAGGTGGCCTGCTTCTCTGCGCAGCCGGCACTGTTGCACGCTCTCATCTGCAGCTCGTACCACGTGGCTTCCTGCAGGTCGTACAAGATGTAGGACTTGGACAGGGACGTCCGCTGAGCTGTGGTCCAGACCGTGGTCCCGAAGGGCCTGTACTCAAGCGTGAAGGAGGTGATGGGGCAGCCGCCGTCGTTCCAGCCGATGAGGTTCAGCCTCACGCGCGTGGTGTTGATGCTGGCAAAGAGGTCTTGCTCCTTCGAGAACTGGGGCTCTGCGGGACAAGCACAGTGCGGTCACTCGTGTGGTACATGAACGAGAGTCCCTGAAGGTGTCACACGTTCACTGCGGGCTCCTTCTTCCTCCTAGGCATGGAGCTCAACTCAAGTTGGGGTCACTATCGATGGGGTCCTTGCAGACCAATGAACGGACTGTCTCCTACAGTGATGACCTAGGTGTAGAGGGAAGACTGGGTAGACAGGGGTTATCTTTGTGTCTTTTTCTCCCCTGAAGAACAATGCCATTTTCATATATGTGTGTCCTTGAATGGTCCTGGAGGACCCCCTGGGCTCACCTATTTCTGGAGGTGCATCCAACTCCAGAAGACAGAGCTGGATTTGGAGATAAATAGGCATCCCTCACTATCCCAATGCTTCATACTGGAGCCCAGAGACCTCAGAAGTGTATTTCTGCATAAAACAGTCCCTGAACCCTTGCCACCTGTTGTCTGAAACTCAGCTGTGGATCCAAATGACACCTCTGCCCCTTTGGTGTTTGCTCCCCTGCCACTCAGCCCACCACACCAGTTAAGATTCAGATGGAAACCTACAAAGACCCTCTCTTTACCTCCTCACTCACGCGCATCTACAACTATGACCCCCCTCTTCCTGGCATCTCAAGGCTGCAAATTCTACAGTTAAATGCAGTTTTCCTTGGGGTCTCCATCTCTTAAAAGTCCAGGTATAAAGAAAACCATGCCACGTTAAAGGTGAACAATCTATCCCAGTCATTTCCCACCTGAAGGCCAGGTTCTATGAGGCAACATGGAAGTTACAGGTAGAGGAGTCTGGGGTGAGAAAGGGAGAAGGTCACACTAGAAGGTCAAAGGGTAAATGTCACATTTCCTGGCTGCTCAGCCTGGACATGCTATGTTGGTACAAATGACACTCTTTTCGACTGCAACTGGAAAGTTGAAAACAAACAAACAGAAAGAAACAGAACTGGAATACCCGGTAAGGACTAACCATCTCTCATGTCACTGTAACACCACCAAACCCATCTTGGGAACAACAAAGTTCAAACACACAAACCAACAGGCAACTCCATGACACATCCGTGATTCCAACCCTGGTCTTTGATCTGGAAAACTGAGGAAATCTAGAAACAAGAAGAAGGCGTACGTACCTTTCCCTAATGTTTTTGCTTCTATGATTTCACTTATGCGTCCGGGTCCCACTCCATTTTGTGCTGTGAGAGTGAACTTATACCAAGTGCCACATTTCAGGTTTTCCAGGCGATAAGAACGCTCACTTGGGCTGATTGGAAAACTTCCCCACTGCTCACTGTTATCCTCCGAGTACTGCAAGATGTAGCCTGTAGAAGACAAGAAATATTCAAAAGAGCATTATTTGCTTTCGACCAGTTGGCTGACGTTTGCACTTTGTATGGATGGGAGTTCTCAGGACTCTGGTGTATTGGGAAGACAATTTGGCACTTTTCCTGGTTCCAGGAAAGTAAACCCAGGCCAGGGGAAGTGCCATGATGACACATTGATTAGTGAGGTATCTAGGCCACACCGGGCATTACGGTGGTGGCATTGTGAGGCAGTGTGGCGAGAATAAAACCCCTTTCTGTCATTCCCTTTTAGAAGGTCTCCCAGGCAGAGGGGGATGAACACGCAGTCTCTAAACAGCTGTCCTTTGGAGCTTGGATCCTTGGGCACGAGCATGGTTTAAAACTGAATTATTCTTAAAAGAACCGAAGCTCTAAAAGAGTGTATTATCAACGGTGGTCGGAATCTTCTCAGTCACCCTGTACTCACAAACTAACTGTACTCAGTTCATATGATGCAGAGAATCGCCTCTATAATCTGTAGCCTCCGCCACCTTGTACTGGGATTCTCTGTGGTTTGAAAAATCCCTCCAACGCTTCATTTCTGCACGTGACCTTGTCACCTCTACCCACACTACAACCAACAACAAATGTCCATTTTTTTAAGCTCTCACTACATGCTGAGCATTGTCCTTGGCCAGTTTCTTATATTACCTCATGTAACCTATGAAGTATGACTCTTTTCTCCAAGGTACAGATGAAGACACTGAGGTGCAGAGAGGTTGGGTGACCATCCTAGGGTCCCGTGAGATTCAGATCACAATGCCAAAATCTAAGGCCTGTGCTCTTCTCCCTTGTGGTCTCTGAGACATTCTTCCTAGCATAACCTTCATCCGTTACTACAACCCTCTTCCTGGGGACAAATGGATCCGGTCTGCTCCATTCCTGTCTCCTAAATGTCCACACTTAGGTGACCCACCTGCCTGGTGCATGGGACTTGCATCTTCTCTCTTGCCCATGAACTCCATTGTCAGCACTGGCAAGTGCTTGTCACCTCTACACTATAGCGACTCCTAAACTCAAACCAGCAGCATTAAGTTTTGTCCACATTTCTCACAAGGAGATCACACATCTCTGATTCCTCCTTCCAAAGTCATAGTCAGTATCTTCCCTACTCCTTCTCTTCCTTCCTTTTCCCTCCTGCAGCCTTGGGGTCTTTCCTCCCTCCTGGGCCTTGTTTCCTCTTCTGTGTCCTTGACCTTTGCTCCTCATAGCTCCTCTAATACCTGACAGGTGCATGATGGACCTGTGGGCTCCTGCTTCCACCTTGCTTCTCTCCAGACCACCTCTGGGTGTCTGCCTGTGGTGCGGATTATGCACTTGTCCTAACCTCTTCTATCTAACCCACTTCTAGGGAGCTTTTCTAACCCTCGGTGATGGGAACCCCATGCCAATGGTTTTGGCTACCATGGTATTTTGGGGATCCCTGGTTGTGTTTTTGGGAAATTCTTCACTCCTAACATTGGCTTCATCTCTAAGTTCTTCCTGTCTGACACTCTTCCTGCACTGCCTCTCCCACAATCTAACACCTGCAGAATAAAAACTTCATTTCATTTCAGCCTGGAGCACTAGGGCTCCTTGAACTCTTCTCTCAGTGCTCCAATTTTTTTCCATCAAAATGTTCTCTAGCCAGCCCAGGGCCTCTGGGAGGCCATTTAACATGGAGCCTGGTTTCACCCAACTTCTGACTTGCTGGTGCACTTATCCTGCCAGTCACCGACTCCGGTCACCTGTGATCTGCCTTTCTTCCCAGCTGTCCAGCACCACTTGAGAGCCATTCAACTATGATACCAGTGACCACTACAACGTATGCTGTTTATCTGCAGCTGGGGCCTCCCTACCACCTGGCAATGACTTTGTTCATCTATTAATGACTCCCTGTGGGATCACATGGCAGCTGTTACAAACCTTGCCCACACTCCTCAAACCCACAGATGCATCCTCACCCCTAATCATCCAACTATTTATAAATAATAATATCACCTCTTTCTTTCCTAAAAATGAGAAGATCCTCCCCTTCACCCAGTGGAGTGCTAATAACTGTGTAATAAGTGGCTCTTGGGGGGAACAAAAGCATTTTGAATGTAGCGTTTCCGAGTTCTGTGGTGGGTGAATACCTTCAGGTTGGCTGCAGACACTGAGTGCAAAGCTGGGAAGGGAGGTAGCAATTTGCTCGCATGGGCTAGAAGGAGCTAGAAGGAGCTGGAAGGAGGAGCTCAACCACCCACTGGCTTCCCCTTAAAATGTCCCTGTGTTTCCAGTTAACTTCCCACCCTTCCTCCTTCCTCAAAGAATATCCTCTGCCTTTGGAAATCCAAGCCTCCTATCCCCTCCCTGCCACTTGCTCAAGGACCTCTGCTGGTCACTCAGCCCCTCACTCCTATGCATCTCAGTCTCTTCATTTGGAATGATTCCCTTTCCTTGGCCTACAACTTGCTCAGAACAATGTTTTCCCAACTCCACTTATGCTAGAATTATCAAGCTATCTCATTCCTTCTGCATAAACTTTCTTTATTCTATTCTGCTATGTGCTCGTTGCAAGAGCTCTGCGCAAATAGATGGTTTTCTGTCGAAACTCTTAAGTTTCCCACCTTTTCATACTTCATAAGAATGGTAACTATGGTCACTTGAATGAATGATATCATGTGAACCACATGGGGGAAAACAGTAATGTAGGATCTTAAGGGAAGAGGTTACCAAATGTGTTTTTGCTTTCTCTTTGGAGTTGTCACTCTTTCCCTAAGATTGGAGACACAACAATAATACTTTTGTGAATGGGATTCATTGGATGAACAATGTGTTTGCACAAATCCCTTAAAAACAGATGTTCAGGTAATGGAAGGATTAATCATAGGATGTATTTTGGAGGAATCAACTAACATAAAATTATTGGGTGAAGATGTGTCCCTTGTCAGCCTGTGGGACCATGGCAATCAGTTAACGCCGACACCTATTCCTGGTTACCTCGGATCGAGCTGCCCCCGTTGTCCCCAGGGAGCCAGGAGAGGGTAATGGAAGACGAGGTGGTTTTGGACACCGTGAGCCGAGGCTGATCTGGTGGCACTAGATAGGAAACAGTTGTGGGAAAACAAGAATTAGTTTTCCACATCTTTCAACTTCTTGAACAGTCATTTACCCAATCACTTTTAACAGCCATTTATTAAAGAAGTGGTTAAGGTTGCCAAAATATGCAATTCACTTCTGTCAAAATGTCTATTTAGTTGATATCCTGGGCTAAAAAGATAGAACGGAGTGAATCTATTATTTAAAGAAAACTCAACCACGTGTCTGCTTGGATTTATACCTAACACGGTTCCTCACCAATGTTTTGAGTTTCTGAGTTGTTCATTGCTAATTAAAATCTCCTTTTAACTTCCTAAAGACACATGCAGTAGTTGAGCCTGAATGTCAACGTGGTTCAAGTGAGAAAGGTAGGTGGAACCCACTTAGCTATTTGCTTCTGAGGGATGCTAATGAGGGAGGAGGAGTGCGGCTTGCGGGAAAGAGTTGCAAAATTTTCCACTTTCTGTAGCTGCTCCTCAAAGTCACAACATGTATGCACGAGCACATGTATGCACGAGCACACACACACACGGACACACACCCCTCCAAAAATCAAGGGTGCTCCATTGAGCACCTGAATTTCAATGCTGATAACAAGGTATGAAGAATACCTACTTCTAAATGCTGAACTTTAGTATTCTGAGGACAGAAACAGCAGAGAAATTCAGAATCAGGTTTATCTGCATGACAGAGCAAGCTTCCCATAAAACACCCTTTCCTTTTCCTCTGACAAAAGCCTGCTATATTAACCCGAAAGCATCAAAAATGGACCTTTTTCTTTGGAGGCACATGATAGTGTCTATCTCTGACAATGCTTTGAAAGTTTCCTGACTTCCATCACCTTGAAATTTCGGATCAATTTTACATTATTTAAAAAATATATATAGTTCTTTTCCTCCCTTTCCTTTCCACTGAAGACAAGGTTGATTTTATTTTTACTTGCTGTGATTATTCATGTGCCAACAGTTAAATTCAAAGATACACTTTGATTTCTTTCCTAACATGAATGGGCATCCAAATATGAACCCAATGAGTGGCCATTCGAGATTTTACCCTGGATTTTAATTCACATTTTTAGGTTTGTTGTGCACTTTTTGTGTATGTTACCAAGGCCACAGCATGGTGATTGTCAGAGGAAAAGGGGGTGGGGAGGTAGAAGGGGGTAAAGGCGGGTCAGTGGTGGCAGAAAGAGGCTTGACTTGGGGCGGTGGACACACAATACAACATACAGATGCCGTGTTATAGAATTGTACACCTGGAACCTATATAATTGTATTAACCAATGTCACCCCAATAAACCCAATCAATACTTAAAAGAGGAAAACTCCATATGCCGTATTAAATACACACATATTGTAGCAACAATAGAGCTTCGGTTAGTGTTTTTAAACCTTGCATACAAGAATGCAGTTCATCAGCAGACACAAAAGACCTCAATTCAGACTTAATTTTTTGTGTTTGTGTGTTTTTGGTTACGTTAATACATAGGTTGGGTGAACCATACAATTAGTGGGAGTTACTAAGAAGGAATTTTGCAGTGATCCTCCCATGAAGGAAAAATGAGAAAAAAAATGTCACCAGCCTCATCTCTGGGACTATGCATGCTTTCTCTTTCCTTCGACTGGTTTAATTATATTTTCCAAAATGAACACACACACACACACACACACACACACACACACAGATTTGCAACGTGAAAATAGCAATTAGCTCTTTACAAAGGCTAATTTTTAAATTTGCTCTACTTTACTGTTGGCAGGCATACAAAACAGATGATGGCGGAGAGTCCCCGACCATTTTGTACCTTGTACTTGTAAATTTAAAATGATTTCATCGGAGCCCCAGTTGTTGTTGGCAACGCAGCTGTAGTAGCCGGAGTCCTCGGCCTTGACCGTGCGGATGACGAAGCTCCCGTTGCTGAAGACGCTCCTCCGCCCATCAATCGTTACCAGGCTGGGCGTCCCGTTACTGCCTCACAGGAAGAAAAAGGCACAGATTAAAGAAATTACAATCCACATTAGCTGAGGTTGGGGACCAGCATAAAGACTCTCTTCGAAGCAAACAATGCGTTTGGAAGCTTGTATTAATAAGAAATAAACCATGATGGTATCATGAGACCACTCAGATGGGTGAGTTGCGTTCTTTGTAAACAACAGCATGTTGAATTGAGGTCCGTGTTGAGGGCCTAGACTCTGGCTCACATGTGTCCATGTCTGTCATGTCCCCACTGGGCCTCTCCTTCCTCCACCGTGCAGGCACCTGTGACTTCCTCTTCCTGGGAATCCCTTTCATGGGGAGAAGTGCCACTTGGACCAGGTCGTACACAGACAATGACATTTTGGAATCTCTTCGAGATTCACTTAAGTGATTAATGATTTTGACATTGAAGTGGCCTGTGGTATGTCGAAGGGTGATGAGTTGCCCCCAGTATGAAGAGAGTTCCATCACCATCATCACTGAGAGCCACGGTGACGATTCTCCAGTCACGTGGGGGCCTCAGACCTCAGACAGAATACCACCTGACCTTGGGAGCTTACAACCTTCCTCTGGAGTAACTGACTTTAAAAAAGATGAGAAAAATGGTCACTTGACTAAGACCATTATTTCTACGGTTTATGTGTTTTAGGAGCTTTTATTGGAAAATAGGTACTCTTCTGAATCTATTTTATATTAAATCTTCACGCTCTCTAGTGAATTCTCAGCCTTTTATTCCTAAATTCGTCCTCTGAATAGAGAAAGCACTTTAAAAAGTTACAAAGACACAATGCATCTCACCTACCTTCTCCCTTCTGTCTTCGCTGCTATTATTTTAATAATTACCATTGAGCATGGGAAACCAGATTTTACATTAGCACAGTCCTAATGCATTCCATTTCTTGCAGTTCTTTCTCAGAGCGTTGAGTGAGGGTTAGTCAGTCCATTATCTCAAAGGGAGAAGAAATGGGTGCTAAGTCTCACATAACCTTGGGTACATTCATTTCAGTTATAGGAGAAATTTACATGATAAGGTACAGAAAACATCCACAGAGAATACTGGGTTGGTTCGACTCTTTCCCTTGCAATCATTCTGTTATGAATGTAAAGGCCCTGAATGAGAGAGGATTTACATAGTATATTAGCTCCTTTCAATGTTAAAGCTAAGACCCCTCCCTTCCCCCACCCTCTCTACCTCTATCTCTATCTCTATCTCTACCTCTATCTCTGTCTCTATCTCTATCTCTGTCTCTAGTTTTCACTAGAGAAAAGGAATACAGATCTAGCCCACTGGACCCAACACAGGGTCGCTAGTATAATCTCTTAGAGCGCACTGAAGGCATACATTGGGTTACTGGTTACCTGTCTTTCATCCATTTCACTGCAGGAGAAGGGTCCCCAACAGCTTTGCAAGGCAAGGCAATGTCTTTCATCCACGGCGTGGTAACGGTGCCGCTGAAGGTCAGGATCCGGGCTGGAGCTGGAGCACCAAACAGAAGGAGCCCAATGAATTCCCAGTCTTGTCTACACAGGTCAAAATGATCCCAATACAGCAACACCCCAAAAGGGGAGTGCAGCCCTGCCAATTACCCTCCCACCCATCAATTCTATTCTCTCACGTTGGGGCTTGCATGAGGGATTTTCACTCTAAGAACATACAAAATAGCTGAAAACCCCTATGGTGATAGTTTTCCCCTTCTCTTGATGAAACACAGAGTCCAAATTAAATATTTGGGGTTTCATAAGCCCAGCAGCTTCAAGCTGTGTTTTCTATGAGCCCAGTTATTTTTCAAAACACATTATTAAACTATTTATCTTAACACCCAAAACTGCACATTAAAATATACTTTTAATATCAAAGAGCATAGACAATACAAAACATAAAGCCCCCGAAGACAGGAAGAAGTACCACTGAAACAACTCTGGTTGATTGATTTTGCGGTACTTCCCTGGTGTGCTGACATCAATTCGATCTGCAGCACGAGTGTTAAGGAAAAGAAACTGTTTCAGAGCGGCCTCTCTTGAAGAACAACCGTTAGCTTGAGTCAGATCCCGGAGCATCTGCTGGGGCCTCGGGCACCTGCACTATTCCAAAGTAGCAGGAGGGCCCACAAGGCAGGGAGGAGGGCACCCAGGGTGGGCCTGTGCCACCTCTTGGGACAGAAAAGCTGACAGAGCCACCAAGACACCAGTCTTGTGGAGGTGAAGCTCTCGGTCCAACCTTTGCCATGCACTGCAACGCTGCTTTCTGAGACAGGCCCTCCAGAAGCTCCGCTCAGCTAGGTGTGCAGACATGGAGGCTGCGGGTGGAACGTGGCCCCAATATGACTCTGGACCCCTAAACATGGAAGCGGTGTTATGACGGCAAAGCCCAGACACGTGCTTGAAGCAACATTCTCTGATGGAGGGAAACTGAGGCTCTTCCTCCTTAGAGCGGGGTCTTCAGAGATGGCTTGCGGATGGCGCCCTTCACTGTGAACGGGGTGTTCCAGGGCAGAGACCGCTTTATGGGCACAGCTCTGGTTCCATCATGACCACCACAATCTCCTGGTCAGGCAGCATCAGATTTCCGGCACTGGTGGTTAGGTGTTTTCCCTTTCAAACCCTTCACACCGCCCTTTTATAACACGTGGGACGTTCTCCAAGCAAAACGGGGACGGTTAGGGAAACCAGGTTAGAATCAGGGGCTCCCAAGCTTTTTAACAACTATCTCCGCACTGTGAGAAAGGCACAGTTTCCATGGAAAACCAGAAGCTGCACACGTATGGGGACAGGTGTGTGTGTGTGAAGACAAAGTTCCCCAAGTTAATACTTGCTGTGTGTGATGCAGTCTGATATTTACTACGTGTTTCGAACCTAGCCTAGCCTATTTGACTCTCTTCCATTCTACTCCTTTTTAGTTCTTTGATATGCTGGCTAGAACTCCTAAAAGGAGCCCCAGGACTTACAAATGATTTCCCTTCAGCATTTTGAGAAATACTGGCTAGAGCTTCATCTTCAAGCTCACCACACCCAGTGTCTAGAATTCCTGCCCATCATGGCAGTTGGAATATAAATGGTCCTGCTTCGAAATTCCAAGGCTAAGCAGCAGAACACACTTGACCTGGGCTGTGAACTGAAAGGGGCAAGAGAATCACCTAGAACCTTTGTTAGAAAGGCAGATTCCTCCCCTGGCCTGGCCCTGTGGTTCGGTGGATCTCTGGCGGGCTCGGGGGATCAGATTTTAACCAGCTCCTCAGGGGATTCTGATGAGAAACGGCAGTCCACCTGCTGTCTGGTCCCTGCACTGCTCTCCACCCCTAGCAGAGGCTCTGGGCTCCTTCCCGGGATGGTGTCCCTCCAGGGTTGGGTCCAAGGCTCTCTTCTGCCACTCCCTCCACAACAGCACTGTCCTCTTCTTGAACCCAGCCCTGGAGTTCACACTCCCTGTCAACAGATTTGCCCCTGCCTGCAGCTACAGACCACCGGGCCCAGTCCCTCGGCCTGTGGCCAGCCCCGCCCCTCGGCTTGGACCTTCCAGCTTTTCCAGTTGGCCATGGTCTGGCGCTGCCAGTCAGGCTGACATAAACGTCAATGACAGGACACCAGGTGCGAGGTGCACGGTCGATCCCTCCCGTACAGCTGCATTAACGTTGTTCTAAAAACTCAAGTTCATTACTCAGACATGCGGGTCGGTGTCCCGCCTCTGGTTAGAAACTCTACAATGTCTCCCCATTTCACCGGAAATCCCTAACACAGCCTCGGGGGCCCCGCACGGCCGGGCCCTGGCCTTCCTCCCTGGCTCACCTGAGAACCTCATGCACCCTGGGTCCAGCCCCGCTGACCTCCCACAACACGCTCAACTCCTTCCAGGCTGGAGGCCATCCGACACTGGGACAGTGTCTTATAAGCACAAGAGTTCATAGAGGTAACACAGAGGTAACATTGGACTCTTGGAATGTTTACTTCCCCTTCCAGGCAGTTTCCCAGCCTTATTAGTAATAAATTGCCAATTTGGTATATTCCAAAGCCAGGGGGCCTCACCTGCTGGCCTGGGGTTGTGCTGTAAATACATTTACTCATGACAAGCGGTCATTGAGGGCGAGCCTAAACCCCGGGTGGCAGCGTGGCCACAAGTAGAATAAGAATTTCCTGCACCTACATGTACGAATGTTTGAGAATCAGTGCAACACCTCGGTGGGAAGCTGTCCTATTGGCTTACAGGAACTTCTCGTTTGGAGACTCCAGCTGCCCACTGCCACGTAAGCTCTTTGCTGACAGCACGCTGTCAGGAGGACAGCAACTGACTCCCTTGTGTTTGAAAGGCTCCCACTTGGGTAGACCAGAGCATAGCTTCTCGCTTCTAGAGGTGAACGGGTCTGTTCTGAGAACAGAACAAGCTGTGTTTCAGGTAGACCGGAGACCTAGGTAAAAGCTGCCGCAGCTCAGGGCCCGCGCGGGCCGCCCACGGTGGCGCACCTTTAGCTAACGGCTCCACCGTGATGATTTCGCTGCTGTTGCCTCGGCCCGCGGAGGTCACCGCCACCACCCAGACGCTGTACTGACGGTTCCGGCTCAGGTTGGGAATTCTGTAGGAAAATGAGTCGGGAGAGGCTTCAAACTCGCTGATCACCTGTGAGAGGAGACATAAACGTTCCCACGTTCAAGGAGGCCGACGGGACAAGTGGGTTTCCTAAAAGAATGGCTGTTCTCATGTTATCTCACGTTATCTGTCATCTCCTGCACGGATAACACCTCCCCATAGTCTCTACTTCGCTGTGAAGTGGCTTTGGCAGTCCCCGATGAGTAATTTAACCCTTCCAATTAGGAAAACAGGCCACACCTATGTTTTCAGTTGAGATGGAGTAGCCGGAGTCAGAAGCAACCAAAGGACATGTTTTGAAAGCTTTGCACACTTGGTAACAAAAGGCAGTCGTCCGTGAAATATGGAACGAAGGTGGTAAGGCCTACGATTGCAGGGGCTACACCTTTCTGAGAGAGTGTCCAGGCCAAGGCACAGGGAAGGGAGCCCAGGGGGAGCCCAGCAGTGTCTCTGCGTTGAGGAGACAGAACTGAGAGCCTGGGAGGGAGCTGGATTACCAGGACAGCAGGCTGGGAAGAGAAAAGCTGCAGAGACGGGACCCTGGAGATCCGAAGAGGGTCCCAATTGTGTACTCAGGTCTATGCATGTGTAGGAGGAGCTCCCTGAGGCCAGGAAAGAATGATCTGGAAGGACTGGACATTCCAGAACCCACCATTCACACAGGGCTCCCACCACCCAGGCCGGACACCCTCAACATTCACAGGCATTGGAGAGAGTGCATAAGGGTCTTAGTTTAGTGGTAGGGAATAATTAGCACTAGATTAAATCACACTGGCATTGCCTAACGTGTATGAAAAGCAAGGGTTATAAAAATCAAATATTCACGTAGTAACTGCACCCCAAAACAGAAGTCAAAAATATTTACAGGAATAAAACTTTGCAGTATCCAACAAGGTAAAATTCAGTGTTTGACAGCCAATGAAAATTTTTCATATATAAAAACCAAACATCCACCAACCAATGAAAAAATAAACAAAATATGTCATATCCATACAATGAAATATTCAACAAAAGAAAGGAATGAAGTACTGATCCATGTTTAACTTGGATTAATTTAAAAAACATATGGTGTATAATATCCCTTGAAAGCAGAATGTGATAAATGAAAGTTATATGCTGTTAAGAAACCAGTGAAATTACAAAATAAATTACAAAAGAGCAAAATAAAGCTAATGAGCCAACAAAAGAAATAAAATAGAATTATAAAAAGATAATCAACCCAAAGAAGGCAGAAAAATAGTCAAAAGAAAGCAAATAGGACATAAAAAACTGAGTAGCAAGATCATGGATTTAAATCCATACCAATACATCAATAACTATATTAAATATAAATGATTTAAAATCCTAATTAAAGGCAGAGGTTGTGAAGCTGGATCTAAATGCTATACTCAACTGTATGGTGCTTATAAGGCATGATGTTCAAATATACAAACACAAGTAGATTAAAAACAAAAGGATGGGAGAGCTACTTCCTACTAACCCTAATTTAAAAAGCTGGAGTGGCTATATTAATGTTAGACAAAGTAGATTTGTGAGTAAAGAATATTACCAGCAATGAAGAAGGTAATTTCATAATGATAAAGCCATCTGAAACAGTCGGCTGATTTTAGATTCCTTTAACAGATGAGGCCTGAGTTCGACAGAAACTGCCGATGTATTTCTGTTCCCCCGAATTTCTATGTTGAAGTCCCACTCACTAGTGTATGGAGTTTGGAGGCGGGGCCTTTGGGGGTGATGAGATGAGCCCTGTAAGGGGATAAAGTGACCAGAGCACGCCCTTTCTCTCTCCTTCTGCCTCTCTCTGCCTTGTGAGGATATAACAAAAAAATCTAGAAGTGGGTCCTCACCGGACACTAGATCTCGAACTTCCCTGCCTCCTGAGCTTTGAGGAACAGATATCTATTGTGTGAGCCACCAAGACTGGTACCTTTAAGAAATCTAATCCGACCGAAGCAAGATAACAAAGGCATAGTAAGTGACTCACTGAGGCCACCCTGCCAGACAAGGGTGAGCAGGGGCTCCAGCTCAGGCCTTCTGGTCCCCAGGCCAGAGCTGCTTCCTTGCTCTCTGTGCTGCCAACAAGCGACCACACATGCGAAGGGCTTCCTTTCACCCTTCTGAGCTGTTCAGCGAACCTCCGTAGGCCTGTAGGTTGCGTGACCTGCCATTCCAACTTGCGATCAACTCTTAACTAGACCTTTCGTTACCAGCAATTCCACGCTCCCTCAAGAAAGAGTAATGTCAGGAAATTGCCTGTTGTCATATGATGATGGGGACATAACAGGCTCTTGCATGGATTCCTCAGATGTGCATATTGGGTACACTCAAGGGTGCCTGTGTGCACACGTGTGCCCGCATCTATGCTCCACCTGCCTCCAGGCCCCCGGCCCCTTAGCACACCAGTCCAGTGTGGCATTCAGAAAACCATGAGCAAAACCAATCTCGCTAAAAGTTCGGAAGGAATTCGGCTTGCTTCCAGGTGAAAAGAGGTGCCACCCCAAGCCTGTGTGTACTTGTACTCCGTGAGGCCCCAGGCCTAGGCCGCTGCCGAGTTAATCTCACAGAGGTTAATGATGTGCAAATTGGAACAACTGCTCTCATTATACATTAAGCATCAACAGAGCATTAAAATATATTTACAAAATAAGGATTTCCTGTGAAGAATTCATAGCTTTTAGTAAAAACTCAGGAAGTATCCCCTCAGGTCCAACTCACTCTTGACTATCTCCAAAATAAACATTTTTATTGATATTTAGTTTTTACCTGCAACCCAAGTCATGGCTAAAATCTATGATAAAATGTGATTTCTTGGGCAACATTTGTTTCACCATTTACCTAAAAGACTGACCCCAAGCTATAGGAAAAAGGGTTTATTTATTAGACTGTCCTCTGGTGGGAAGGATGTTTCTTTATGACTTTGGATGGAAAGTCACAGCCTAGCTGTTCTGAATCCATCTACTAGTTATTTGGGAAAGTCTGTTGCATGGTATTACCACCTTTGATGTCACCATATTCCCCGGTGACCCCATAATTAGGCACTGTTTCTTCAGTCTTAGAAGAGTGAGGGAAAAGTTGCCAACTGACCAAGCGAAACAATGAAGTGTTATTAATGATGAGTGTTCTTTGTCATTTCTGTTACTGGATAGGAAGTGTGATGTTTTGCTGTTGTCTTGAGGTTTTAGCAATAGCCTTCAAAGGCAAGAATGGCTCTGAAGGTGGCAGTCCCTTCTTTCCTATTGAGAAATGTGAGACCACCTATGCAGGGCTGGCCCATTATTCACCTCTGGGCCCCCTAAGAGGCTGAGTCAGGAATAGGATATTTTTACTGAGAAATGTATTTATCTATATAACATGCCTTTTCTGTAGCTTCTCTTTTGGTTTTCTTTTTATTACCAAGGGATGGAAGAGGGGGTTGGAACCCCAAGGAAACCACACAGAAAGCTTGGAGTCTGGAAGCACATAGAGATCGGTAAGCCTCACCTGAGAAGGCTAATGGCCAAAGGCCTGCTCACAACAGGGAGAAGGCTGTTCTGGGACTGTCACTCCCAGTTTGGGAGGTCACAGATGCTGACGTGTGGCTTGCAGGAGAGTGAGAGACTGGATGTCTCAAGGGAGATGCCTCCAGGACAGGAGTGTAATGCACATTATCTACAATTTGCTTTCAGCTGTAACACTTATTCAAAAATGTGCATAAGTCAGCCATTGTTATCAACTTCAAGAGGTGACAACAGGTAAAAGAAAAAAGAGTAAAATGGGGAAAAAATTAATCAGAAGCCCACTCAGGGTAGTAGAGCAAATCTGATTAAGTCCTTTTTCTTAATGTCAGCCAAACAATGCTTGTTCTGTGAAAGAGGGCTGATGCGTGGTGCTTCTTCATGAAACATTGCCTACATGTTTTAATATGAGCTATAATAGAATTGATTACATTTACATTTCATTAATTGTCTGTTTCTTGGATACCAGATTTTCCCACCCAACGGTCTCACGGTGACTTGCCAATTTCAACATGCATTTCATTATGAGACCCTCCTTTCCAAAGACTGGGAACGTGCAGTAAGAAGAGATCACTTTCATTTCCAGATTTCTCCTGATACTTCAGCTCAGTAGATACATCCAGGACTTCGAAGCATGACACAGCCTGGATGGGTGGAAGGAAACCAAGTGGACCTTGACTCTCAAAGACAACATAGAGAATCATGACATATGGAAAGCCAACTCAAAATGGTCCTTACGGGTTCACTAATCAAATACAGCAGAAGGAGGCATTTGTGGGAGGAGAGAAAGACACTTTTCTCCGTATTTAATTCCCCGAATATCTAATTTTCCTCTAATAGATTCCAAACTCTCTAGGCTTATCATCTTCAGAGTTGACAGGGGTAGTAGCCATTCTAGAAAATTTTATTCTGCCCCAAATGTGAACTAATCTCGAGTGTGTGACTATAATTGGGCTACACATTTGTTGTAGGAGCAGACTGGCGTGTTAGTTTCTGGCCTGTACAAATATGGAAAGTCAACATAATGCGGGGCTTTGGTGCCAAGTGTGTGACCTGTGGCCATGGCTCCTGTTGGGAGCTCTGCCCTACAGCTCGTTACAGTTCTGCTTGCCAGGCGATGATGGAGGCGACAGGCCATCTGTGGACTGGGGTTGCCCGTTAGCCTGTGCCCATCATACGTTCCTGGGAGCCACATGAGGAAAAGTCTGTTCTTTCGCATCTAAAAAATACTTACACATGGTAATTCTATCAGAATCCAGAGTTACCCTAATATGTATTCATTAACCACTCTCAGTGGGGACCGTTCTAAGTGGCAGCCAGGTTACTTATTTCTTGATCCATCAGAGATTATGAAGTAAAAAGGTCAGGTTTTCCCCTCTAGCTGATGCCACGGAACAGAACCAATCCATAACGCTCTTGAAGGAAGACTTAGGTATTCTTTTGGAGACCCACGTTGAAACCATAAGACATTTCCATAGTCTATCTATCGGGCTATTCTTAACAGGGTACTACTTGTAAACGTTCTGTTCATGGTTTTTGTGGTTTGCTATCATGCCAACTACTCGACTGGATGTGTGGAGCCTGTGGCTGATGGGGGATGGCCAGGGGCACAGGACACCTAGGATCAGCCGTTCGAATCTTCTGTCCTGCACATCTCTGCATTGGGGGGGGGGGGGGGTGTGTGTAAGAAAATTTATGCAAAAGCTCTTAGTGGCAGGCTCAGTAAGAGTAAGAGCTTATGAATATATGATGAGTTTGAACGCATAGAGTTCAACTGCTGTGTGTAAATTATAAGGTATGTTCTTGTCCCAAGGGAATAAGAAATGGTCACGGCTCAGCAAATGGAGGATTAACTAAAATGAGACGAGGTAGGATTCTGACACATTTCTGCTAAAATCTAGAAATAAATTCATTTGAATTCTCTTCCTCAAACTATTCCCGTGGTAGTTGAGGAAATGATTAATATTGGCTAAACGCCTAGGCAAATGAATGAAAATTTAATGAGTTTGATTTTTAAAAATATTTATAGCAAGTTTTTAAAATAAGACTTCTGCCATGTTTGCCTCCCTAAAATGGTACCCAGAGTGGGAAATGCAGCTAATGGTATAAAGGTTGCAGCAGCTGAGCCAGACAGTTCATAGTCAAGTGTTTTGCTTTTCTGCACCATTGCTCTAGGTCTGATGGCTACAGGTCTGGATTCAAAGGAACACAATAGTATTCTCCTTAAAAGAATGTCAAGGTTGCTGGAAGTTTCTCCTGCATCAATGTCACCCCGTGAAAAGCCTGGGAACAATGTCTTCCAGACCTGCTTTCACTCCAGAACTATCTTGCCTCATGGTTTTGGTGTAATCTTTCCCCTTACTGGTCTAAACCAGTAAATAAGATAAAATTAGCTACCATGAGTTACTTTAAAGGCTCCTTGGTCATTTCTCTAGAACTGCATGTTTCCCCAATAATGGATGAATTCATTTCCAAGTTCTGTATGCTATTCAGCTAAAGAGATGAATTTGTCAAGCCTCCTCCAATCCCCTCCATCCAGGGCCTTCGATGCCCTTTGCGGATGGGTCTCCTCCCAGAGCCTTAGCTTTATTCCACTTTGGGTCATGGTCTTGCATGTCCTGCAGGCTCTGGGGGTGCTGGCCCTGCCCCACCTCCATGTACCCCCAGCACCCTGGGCCAGAGCTGTGCGGAGTTGGGACCCACTACCCACTACCTGAAGTAAACTGTGGAAATATCTGTTGTATTGAGAGCAGGTTGCTCAAACCAAATGATTCAGTGGGTGTGATGGATAGTAAAAAATTCCACTTAAAAATTTCATTAATTTTTTCATAAAAAACTAATTCTGTCAAAGAACTACAGTGCTTTAAAAAACTCTACCTCTAATTATTAACATGCAGTTTAAAAGAAAAATGTGAACGCCCTAATTTTGTAGATAAAATGTTCACAACAGTATTTTTTTTTTTTTAAATAAAAACCTTCCCCATAAACAGAATAGACAAAAGGCCTAATTATTAGGCAATAGCATTTTTAAAACTTATAAAAAATTTTTCTTTTTAGTAGCAGAAAAATGGCCTGGCTTACCTTAAGAATAGGCAGTTAGCTGGATCAATTTAAGATTGGTCTGTTTTTAAAATTCTGACATACAATACATTATGATTCAACTTATTTTCATTTCATTTCACTGCTTTCATCTCTGAAAGCAGACAATAACATAGCACAAAGACTTTCCTAAAGGGATATGGCCAGTACCTAGCGTTTACGGATAAAGATAGTACATTTTTAAAAATAGTTGTTTTATCAGAGTCAATTTCGGAGGTTTCCTCTGCACTTTACTGAGATCTCTGTAGTTAATATACTCATATGTATATGTACATATATTTCACTTTTTGGCCTTCCCAAATAAAATCATTGTCACCATGGCTTGCAGGTGAGTGTAAGTTGACACCCAGAAAGTTCTCCATGTGACTATTGAGGTTGCGGTGCTGTCCAGTGAGCCAGTCTGGTATCCCGGGAGCCTTACGTTTCTGTCTCTTCCTAACAAAATCACATCCGTTCACTTTGGTTTTGCCTCATCTCCCTCTGGTGTCATGCCCTGCGCCAAGCCACTTACCCATCTGTAAAGGTGCTTCATTAATTCAACTCGACTGCTATCACCTCTTCAATCTACTCTGCAAAAAATGACCTAGTGTGTAGCATCATATAATGTCTCCCACAGAAGAAAGAAATCAATGAGACTGGTTATTCTTGGTGATAAAAAGAATATAGCCCCCCTGGCTGGTAGCGCAGTGGATAAGGCGCCGGCCTGCGAACCCAAAGGTCGCAGGTTCGATTCCCCAGCCAGAGCACATAACCAGGTTGCAAACCAGGTCTCCAGTCAGGTCTGTGGCTGGAGGCAGGTGAAAGGCAACCATACATGGATGTCTCTCTCCCTCTCTGCCTCTCTCCCTTCCCCTCTTTCTAAAAATAATGAAATAAAATCTTAAAAAAAAAAAAAAAAGAATATAGCATAATCTACAGTACTGGGAAAAATAGCTATTTTCATTAAGTCTTGATTGAAAAATATTTGAAGCCAGTTTAGTTCCTTAAATAGTACCACCTGTCTACGTCAGGCCAAATGAAAAAGATAAGATGTTTTGGAAAACCAGACTCTTGCAAGGCAGGGCGATTGAAAGGCGTTTTACTTGGTGGCTTGGGGGAAGGAGAAGCAGCACTGGGGGAGGGGGGGGGGTGACATGCCCTGGTGTCCCGCCCAAATGAGCACCATCGCAAAGCTGGGAGACTTATTGGCAGCTTATTTGCAAGATTGGGCAGGCTCTCCTGTGAGACTGGGCTTCGAATGAGATTCCTGGGGCCTGTTTCCTGTTTTCTTGTGCTCCATAAAGTACAAAATTGGGCTCAGGATTTTAAAAGCCATGGTTTCTCTCAACTTTATAGTACCTGTCGGCTGCTTTTTGAACCATTATGGCTTCTGGACAATTTCACCTGAGGTCCAACCCATTTGAATGATCACTACAACAGAAAAAGAAAATGAAAATCCAGACTCCACAGAAGATGAAGCCACGATCGGCTGGTTTGTTGAGACTGAGTTATAGTGGGGACAAAGGCCTCTTTAAAAGGACTAAGCCATAAAAGGTAACATGCAACTTCTCCCACTCCCTGAAAGAATCAAAGTCTAATCCATCGATGTCAGTGACAACATGAAACCTGTAAAGAATATTTAGAACCATTTCCACCCGAATTGGCCATTTTTACTTTTTTAATAAAACCGGAATTGGTTTTCATAGGTCTGGGGGGCTCAGAAGTTGCTTTCTCCCCAGGAAACTTGTCTCTGTGTTTTCCCCCAGCCAGTTCCATGCCTGCCACACGGAGGTACTCAGCCAGGCTGATGACCAGCTGGTTCATGGACCATGAACCAATGGACCACGGCTGCCTTCTTAGGCCAGCTTTCAGCATCTCTGTAATTCCTAGCTTTGAAATTAGAGGAGAAAAAAGTGAGCCACCATTACGAGGTCATTTAGGACTATGGAAGATGATTTCCATGCCAGAGACTTAAAAGCGCAGGCATTTCATCGAAGGCCTTCTGAGACGGAAAGCATCCCAAAGATGATCACACACTTCCCTGCCTTATTAAGCAGAAATTTCATTATACAACTTAATTGGATGACTCACAGCCACAGCCCGTAAAATTTAGTTCAACACAACATTTGCTGAACATCCAGCAAATTTCAGCCTGATGCCAGGTGTTTTCGAAGGCCCAATGGTGACTGAATTATGGTTTCTGCGCTTAATGGACAGGTCCCTGTGGGGGTCCACTTATGTCCCTGTCCAACAAGAAAGTGAGAGATTATGGTTACGCCAAGGTCATGTTGAAAATCAGTGTTGGGGATCCCGGAGGAGATGAAGCCAGTTTCCTAAGGGCAATAGCCTGGACTCCAAGCTCTGACACCGCTGGGTCGCAGGCCAGGTGTCTGTCTGGCTAAGCTGTGTGGCTCTGGCCAGAGGGCACGTCCTCCAACAGTGCAGAGAAAATAATAATAATGACCTCTCCTGCATAAAGTACTCACCAGGGTTAACTGGGGGAAAACCACGTTTCCAAAAAAAGTGTGGGTCCCAGAAACAATTTATGGGGTCACAATAAGTGCTTACACAAGAATATTTAAAAACCCAGCAGAACAGGAAATACCAGGATGCTTGATATACGGTAAGTCTAAGTTTTGTTTACAAAGCATTGCTGAGAGTCTGTGCACTGGCTTGTGATGATAACATTTATTTCCTACTGTGACTCATGAAAAAACAAGACGGGAAATCAAAGGCATAAAGGAACACATCGTGACTAGAGTGTAGCAAATATTCAAAAATGGCGGAAGGATTTATGTAGGACGTAAGTGGAGCCTTAAGACTAAGCATCTTCACATGCGAGATTGGGAGGGAGAAGGCCAGGAGGAACACACACACACACACACACACACACACGCTTACACAGGACATGGTGTGGCTCAGGCATTGGAGGGGGAAGGTCACTAGAATCTGGAGTTGGAGTGGAAATCTTGGGGATTTTGAATTTTTTATTTTAGCTAAAAAGGGAGAAGTCAAGAAACTTGCATAAGGGGGTGATGTGTTCCGAGCTAGAATTTGCAAGAGTGATCAAGACAGTGACGAGGACAGGGGTCCGGGAGGGGAGGCTGGTGGTAGATCGGCTTCTGATTCAGTTTGGGTTCCGCAGGGGAGGGTGTGAACCAAGGCAACGGCTGCGGGTGTGAGAGGAGGAAGGGGGGTAAGATGACGGTCTCACTGCTGTGCTGACACCCGACACTGATACCAAATAATACCAAATGTTGGCTGTCATTTAAAAAATTAAAAATAAAGATATCGCAGAGAGAGAGTCCTCATGAGCCATTGTCACAATGAGGATATTATCTTCTCTGGTCACAATACCCTTTCATCGGGTAAAATTCTCCTACAAGCTGGGGCTGTACACGTGTCCCAGGAAACTATCCCTGACCCTACTGCTTGTGCTGCTGTGTCAGCCTGTGCCATGCATGCTGCCATTCTGTCCTTTGCCACATCATGCAGAATGGTGACAATCTCTGGTACCGTTTACCCTCCCTAAAACTAGCAACTCAAGAAAGACACTCTATCCTTCACCAAGGCAGTCCCACCCTCCAAACACTGTGGCCTCCTGTGGGGATGCTGCTTCCTGCCTGTTCTCCTTAGAGCCACTGAGATTCTGTGGTGAATTCCGGCCAAGGCCCATGTCAGACGCTCCAGAGCTTTTTGTGCCTGGGTCAGGAAGCCTGCTGGGGTCCTTCCCAGAGTAAAGATCACATGGAACAGAGCGAGCACCTACCCAGGCTGGAAACGAGTGGGAAAGAAAAATAACTGTGTTCGTACAAATCACTGAGGTTTAGGCTTGTTTGTTACACAGCATAACTCAGCTTCTCTTGACTGATACACCCAGAGCCTATCCCAGCCCTTCACTTAGAGCAGTGCCCAGCCCCTCTGGGCTCTGCAAATGAGAAGTGATGTGTAGTGAGTGGAGAGGGAGGAGTCAAAGGTACATCTAAGGCTTCTGATGGAAAGAAAAAGGATATTGCTAGATCGTTCACTTGGCTGGGAGGAGCAGGGGCCCAAAATGAGTTGGGTTCCAGGCATGTTGGAGGTGATGGGGTCTCCTTGAAGACAAGGAGGCCAGGAAGTTGGAAATACAAGACTGACTGGTTCTTCCAGATGGTCAGGGTGAGAGATGAATAACTTTGAACTCCTGAACTTCAGACAGTTGTTAAGGTATGAGAACAGGTTCAAAGACTCACAGAGATAATAAGGAATGAGAAAAGAGGATAATGGAGGGTGCTGGAAAATGCCCACATTTAAGGGTAGGGTGTCCAGAAAGAGAAAGCAACAAAGAGAAAGGATGAAAGAATAACAGAAGGTAAGAAGGAATGAATTTTAAAATAAATCACATATATAACAGCATGCTATACTAAAGCTTAAAATAGAAATACCACTATCTCTTTCTAAGAGGCCGTAGGATTTTACAGCTGCAGCCTCCATGGTGACTTTCGAGAGACAATCAATGAATCAATGAGCCTTGCAACACACATCGTTTCTATAAGTACAGATGGTCAAGTTAGAGGTGACTTGCCTGGTTGTATTATTGCACCACTTTCTGACTTGAGGTCCCTCTGCACCTCTGGTTCTCTGAAGCCCCCATCTCTTGTCCTCAGCCCCCCACCCCGGCTTGATTAAATGCAGTCCTGGGAGGGTCGGGCAGCAGCTGCATACCTGCTAACTTGGGCCAAAGGCTGTCTGGCCCTGGTGAACGTTATTTTCTTTGATTCCCAGAAGACTTGCTTAATCCTAAAATGTGGGCTACGTCCCAGAGTTAACAGCTGAACATCGAGGACAGTTAATTGTTGAAAGTCTTCTGGACGTGAAGAACACTGTCATACCCTCACTTGCTCCCTAAGCAGCATCTACTGAGCACCTACTATGTGCAGAAACTGGGGAGCATTGTCATCTGAACTGATAATATGTAATGTGGACTCCAGCTCATTGATACGATTATTTTAGGCCTTCCAATTATGTTCTTCACTAATGAGAAGCGTGTGCTATTTCCTCTCACACCTCTGAGCTCTGTGCAGATCAGCTTAGCACTGTAAAAAATAAATTCTATAACCTAGTACTTATTTACTATATAGCACTTTCCCCCCATAATCTGCTTCCATGTAGAAAGGAGTATTAGAGAGAAAATCCAGCTTAACTACTGTCTACCCAGGACCTGGCCAAGCTAGCTCATGTCTTTGGATTTCTATTGCACATCATAGTGTGTGAACGGATCATTCAAACGGTTACATGTTCAAATAATAGCCGTGGTCCAAAATGTATGTGGGCAAGTCCACGAATCAAATGAAGTTGAGTTTTCCCTGTTTGAATCTCTGATTGGAAGAGGCTGATGCCTCCTTGCCCTTGCTGGTGGTCCCTCAGGGTGAGACACATGTATGCCTATTTCCACCCCTGCACAACCAGCTTTGCAAGAATGTACAGTCTCCTGGCTGGCCACACGCAACGTTTCAGAACCTATCTCTTTCACTGAGCTGAACTGAGACAGCACCGGGAAGCAAATGCATATGATTAGACAGGGTATTCGACACGTTAGAGAAAAAGCCCGTGTGCTTTAACAAAGCCCTTTTCCAAGGAAGGGCGATACACCAGGGGCCTTGAGAGAAAATTGACATCAGCCAGGTTAGCCGAGGACTCTCATAAAGGAGATGAAATAGCAGGGCGCGCTGTGTCCTGGGTTACCCTCCCACGTTCTACATTCCTCTGCGAAGTCACGTCACAGAAAAAGCCTTTCAGACACCAGAGCCCGAAAAATCCATGCGCAGAGCTAGGACTGCCCTCTGGTGGTCACCCTGACGCATAGGCAGGCGTGGAATGGCCTCTGAAAATGAAATACAGCCAGGATTCTGGGGGGAAGGGATGGGCAGGGAGGACAATACTTTCTAAGAATTTATAATTTATTAACTCCATGGAAAAAAGGTAGAATAATAGGTGGGTCTTTCACAGTTTCACCTCTGACGTGAAGCGTGTTAGCTCTCTCTTATCTTGACTTAAAATGGCATTTTTCATTTAACAACAGGCCTTGTAGGGGGAGTCTCTGTACCTCCCACTCAATTTTGCTGTCAACTAAAGCTGCTCTAGCAATAAAGCCAATCAGGAAAACGGCCCTTGTGCTCTTCAATGATGTTTGCCGTCACCGTAGAGGAACATGGTTCAGGAGAGGGAACCACACCAATGTGGGGGCCCCTCACGGTACTGAGGCCGCCCGGATGACCGCAGGCCCCGGTGACAGCCACCCCCCCAGAGCTACAGTGATGTTTAATATGGTCAGAAGACGGTGCAGAGGCAGCCATGGCTGGTGGCTGGGAGGCGCCATCAAGGTGAGACATCATTTCCCAGCTTCTCAGGTGGATGGGATCTCACTAGTGTCGTCCTTTGGAAGGGTCTTGTCAAGAAGGTACTTCGAGGTCCAGTCGTGCACCCCGAGGTGCACGGGGAGACTGGAAATCCCTGGGTAAGTGATTTTTATTTCATTCTACACGTTGTTTAATCATGATTTCAGGCCAGTAACTTCCTTACCTGTCTAACTATCTACCTATCTCCTATCTATCTGTATCTGTCTATCTACTTTTATTGTCATATGGCATTCATAGGCTGGTGGTCTGGGGACCAAGAGGCCCACAGCACCCACCAAGGGGTGTGGTGGTCTTGCTCCTGTCAGCCTCAGTCATTCAGGACTAATTTCAAATAAGCCAGGCTGAAGTCGTGAGCTTAGAGACCAAGCCCAGCCTGGGAAGACAGAGACAGAGTAAGAGGCTGGTCTTCTCTGTGCCCTGCTAGCCTCGTTCTGGCCTGTCCAGGTCCAAACAGCAAATGTGAGCCCTACAGCAAATAGATCATTGAATGAGTGAGTAAAAATAAGGCAGCATTTCACTGGGGAGTATGGGCATTCTGTCCTCAGCAACGGTTTTGTGTCTGCTTGGTGAGATGGTGACCACGATTTTCTCCCTCAGGACTGATGAGAGGGGTCCTCTTTGAACTGGGCAGGTGGAGACAGCCGCCCAGCAATGCGTCTTGGCCTCCGGGCTCTGATGGTAGGGCTCAGCGGGTGCGAATTCACAGCATGTGTGAACCCAAACAAGGGTTCCACCAAAACGCTCTGGAACCTACCCCTGACCATATAACATTTCAATCTGCTTCAACTCCAGGGTGATCACTGCTGGGAGAGGACCGGCAGAACATGCCACCTGGTATTTCCAGCAGACAGCTGGACCCCAGTAGGAGGCTCACATGTTCACCCCGTCCCCGCCTCCCTCCGTTAGCTGCGGCCACTGTCTACAGTGCACCAGGCCTTGGCGACCCCTGCAGACTCTTGGGAAAACATGTCACTTTAAAAAAAAGAAAAGATCAATAAATAAACGAGTTCAGGGATGTTAGTCAGCCTTGAAAAGAAAGGTGTGACACAGGTCACACCATGGATGAATTTGGAACACATTACGTTGTACGAAGCCAGCCCGCCACAAAAGGACAAATGCTGTGTGTTTCCACTTACCTGAGGTCCCTAGGAGAGTCACATCTAGAGACGGAGAGTAGAAGGGTGGGTGCCAAGAGCGGGGGTGGGGAACGGGGGTCTGCCTTTAATGGGGACAGGGTTTCAGCTGAGGAGATGGAAAGTTCCAGAGATGGGTGAGAGGGATGGTTGCAGCAATGCAAATGTGCTTAATGCCACTGAACTGCACACTTCAAGTAGCAAAAATGGTAAACGTTATCTTACAATAGTTCCAGAATAAAGCCAAAATTAATCTGCATAAACCCCACCAATACCTATTGAGTGGCTACGCCTGCCCAGCTCCATGCTGAGAGCAGGGACCTAGAAAGACGGGTAAGGCACGGTACCTGCCTCAAAAGTGTCATAACAATTTCCGCAAAAACATCATGCATTTTGATGAACCACTTTTCTTTTCTTTTCTCTAACAGTTCCCTTTTGAATCTGGTCTAAGAAACATTTGAACCGCATAGGCATTCTTTAGTGGGAATGACATTAGCAATAATAAGTCCTGCACTTTGAAATATTCAGTACTCTCAATTTTAATTCCTTTACAAACAGCTAAGTGGACTCTTGTTCCTGTAAGGGTCCTAGTCCTTCTAGTATGTGGCTGCTTCTAGTTAGGCCCAGGCAGCGGAGGGAGTGGGGGGAAGGAAGGGGGAGGGAGGTGGGGAAAGGGGAGAGAAGATGTAAAATGCATTTCAGGAGGAGCCCAACAGCAAAATCAATAGGTGCTGTCCGCTGACTCTTAATTAACGCACAATTAAGGCCCCTGGGTTTTGATTTTGATGAGCCAGCTGGCAGTTTTGTGGGAAGTCACCAACTAGGCAATAATTCCAGACAACTGTATCCCTTATAATGATTCCGATGTGCATTTCAAATGAGGTGTAAATGAGGATGTTGCTTTGTGTGTGGAGACAAGGCGGGGACCACTGGGAAGAGCCAAGTAGGCGGGGAACAACAGGGTGCAACTGTCCCCAGTGAGCCCTCCCGGCTTGTGGCCGGAGACCTGGAAAGGCCCCTGGCTATTTACCGACTTACTGTGGGGTAGGGGTGGGAGCAGAACACAGTGTACTTCCGGATGATGCCGTTCAACTTGAGCGGGGGCAGCCAGGACACGAAGACCATGGAGGCGGAGGCCGCGGCCGCCTTGACACCTGCGGGGGGACCTGGAACTGGACACAAGAGGTGCGGGTTTAGTCACAGAAATGGCACCTGCCCGGCAGTCAACCCCCACTCCACACACACACCTGACCAGCTGGGCCCCCCGACTCTGCTCAGCTTTCCAAGAGGCCATGTGAGGGGCTGAATTGGGTTCCCTCCAAATCCAAAGGGTGAGGCTCTAGCCCTAGGGCCTTATTTGGAGACCGAGTCCTTCCAGGGGAGATCGAGGGAAAATGCCGTCATGACAGCAAGCCCTGGCTCACTGGTGTCCGTGTTAACACCAGGGTGATGCGTGTGCAGACACACGCAGAGAGGAGGTGATGGGCAGGCACAGGGAGAGTGCCCTGCTACGGAGGGGTCACCTGGCAGGGAATGGAGGGTGACCTCTGCCCACCCAGGAGACCATCGCAGCCCTAAAACCACAGTGAGCTTGTGAGAGGCCACAGCCCCCGGACACCTTGGTTTCAGCCAGTGACAGACACCCTGGGCAGGGGACCCAGCTGACCCAAAGCTACGCCCAGACCCATGGAAATGGGTGTTGTATTGTTTTAAGGAGCTAAGTTCATGGCAATTTGTTTTAGCCTTCCCTGCTTATTTGATTTTTGTACATTGTTCTGAAAAATACAGGTGTCAACATTCATGTGGCTGATCAACTTGCTCTTTAAATAATAATTCCAGTGACATGCATGTTATTGCTCAGCAATGCAAAAGAGTGTTCCGCCCCTGCTCTGAAGGTGTTGAGATCAAATAATCAAATATCGAGTGTCAAGAGCCATCCCACTAGGTGTCAAACGAGGTGTTTTTACACATCACGTCCCTTTTTATATCTTTACTCTGTCTGATCGGTATGGAAATTTTGCACAAGACGACAGGAGAAGGTGAGGTAAGGTGCCCTAAGTCCCCTGGGCAGCATCTAGACTTGGCTCTTCATCTGCTATTTTTTAAAAATTAAATTAGGGACATCTCCACTCAGGACATAGCTTTGTCCCTCTCTCTTTCACGCATGACTTCCTCATGACTTTGCATTTTGACCAAAGTTTTCTCTAAATAACTCAATCCCTTTGAGCAGAAATCAGCTGATACGTGCACATTTCTGAGAAGAATTACTTGCATGTTCTAGAACAAAGAAAGCTACTAAGGCTTAATTTGGGTGCAGGAACTATGGTAGCAGAAGGGCTAGAGAGCCAGAGAAAGTAGTGAGTGGGGTAGGTGGATGGGACCGCTCAGGCCAGCAAAACCTTGTGTGCTGGGGTCGGAGCAGTGAGGTGGAAGATGGCAGGTTGTCAGGGGACAGAAAGCTGCAGAGAGGAGTCTCCCCAGATCTTCGAGCCTGAGTCCCCAGCTTTCCTGCCACAGGACATGGGCTGGAGCAATGGCACGTTGGCTGTTCTATGTGGTCAGCAGGTTGCACAGACATCAAAGCTACCAATACATGTTAGGTCCTAGGTGATAGGTAACAACGTTCCTACCTCATCCCACCCCACCCCACCCAGCTACCTGGGGACCGGAGTCCTGGGGAGAAGATGGACAAATCACAGCCAGATCAGCACAGAGCTCAGCTGCCCTGGTCTCACCACAACACTTATCTCTGGTGTAACTCTCTGCTCTGATTTTGATACCCGGGGACCAACTTGACATCAATTCCTCCTCCTTTCATGAAGGTGGAGACTGCTTTTCTCATTGCTGCTATGCTATTTACTAGAACTGGAACTGTTCTTCCAACAGGCTTGGATGAGGCCCCTCAGAGGTTCCCTTACAATAACACCGAAACTCTGTCACGGAGTTTTGGGAAATGGCCATACAGCCAAATTCAGATGATGTGAAATGGCAAGAATTCGTGGTCTGAAACAAAATGCACTATACCACGTCATCCTGAATTCTTTAAGAAATTTAAGAAGTGAACACGAAGCTCTCATAGGAAGGGCTAATTCTAAATCGATTCTAAGGCGGACCCAGAATCACGTGACTTAGACCATTGCACAATTTCCAAGCAGAGGGATAATCAGAGCTTCCCGTATTGGCTGAAGAGTCACTAAAGTTATTCTAATGGCAGACAGAACAGGTATGGCAGGTGTGACAGCTCTGGGATAAAAGGCATTTCCCCTTAAAATAACACTTAACCAATAAGAAAAAAGAAAAAGGAAATCTCGGGGAAGAGAGAAACAGTGGATAAATCGAACCCAGGCAGCGAGGAAGGCGATGGTCTGAATCGGGCTGGCGTCTTTTGGGAAAGCAGCAAAAGCATCTGCATGGAGCCAAGTCAGGAATTAGGCCGGTGAACAGAGGGGAGTCTTGTGACCCAGGCTTCCTAGTAACGGCTCCGGCTGGGGCGGCTGCCACCTGGCTGGAGCCCCTCACGTCACCCGGCATTTCAGACAGGACCTGGGTCATCCACCCGCCCCCGGCCCACTTCTCACCATCCTCTTTGGTCCGGGTAAAGATCTGCTCACTTCGAACGCCGTCCCCCGCGCGGGTAAAGGCCAGCACCTGGATGCTGTAGTTGGTGTATTTCTCCAGCCCGTCCAGCTCCAGGGAGGGCTGTGTGGTGGTGACGTTTTTAATCTCGCCCAGCTCTGGAGGACAAGAAGCACGATTCAGTTACCGTGGCTGCGGGCACACGCCTTCCCTGGTGCTGTTCTAGGCGTCTCGCACCAGGCCACAGGCCTCCCTGTGTCATGCCCTGAAATCATTCAAAGGGACCGTACACATCCTGTCTAGTTGGAGAAGGTCATTGACGCCCAACTGCCATGAACCCGCATGGAACATCGGCCTGGAAACACAGAGCAGGTCACCCCAAGGTAAGTATCGTAAACCTATAAACGCAGCCCCGTGGCAGCCACCGTCAAAGTCCTCTGACTGCAGCTAATCATGCGTGTCCCTCGCCCGCTGGCCCCAGGAATCTTAGGACTGCATATCGCTCACTCCATGGACACATTTCCAACTGCTTATCAGGAAGCTTCCACATAACTACATGCAGCGACAGAGGCCACTGGACTTAGGTGCCAGGTGGACCCCCTCGGGAACCTTGCTGTGCTGATGCGGCAGAACTGCGTTGGCGAAAAACGCTTCGTTCCCCGGGGTGGGATCAGCTAACGGTACGCAAAGGTGGAACACGATGCTCTCTCCTCTCGGGCATCTTACACGTGGCAATTTGAGAAAACTTAGAGCCATGAGTTCGCCCCTCCACGGCCATTCTGGTTTTGAAATGAGTTGCCCATGGAGACAGAGGCCCGAGGACCAGCCACCGAGGGCAAGTGGCTGCCAGGGGGCCTTTGGGACCACCTGCGTCCCTGCGTGCCCAGTTACTATGAGTGCGGGGTGGGAGGCGGAGGCCGGGGGGATCCCTCCTGGGGGGCTGGCGCTAATGTGCCAGCTCTGCGCACAGTTCAGAGCAGGGGGCTCCCTGCTGTTCCTCCCGCCCTTTCCTGCCTCAGTCAGGGTAACGGACGCGCGGCACATGCTTACCTCGGTGCCAGCACTGTTCTGGGTACACGCTTAACTCAGCTAACCATTGTAAAAACTCTATTATGTCTCCATTTTACAGGGGAGAAGACAGAGACAGAGAGAGGGCCAATGCGTTGCCCAAGGTCATGGAGCTTAGCACAGGGGCCGTGGAGCCACGGTGCGTGGCCTAACGCCACAGCTCACAATCTCAGCCACGCAGCCACCAGCCTCGTGGGACTGTCACCCCAGTCAGGTTAAATGGGCTTTCAGGCAGCGCAGTTTTCTCCTCTGGGTGTTTCTCTTTTTCTCATCCTTCTAGCCTTGCACAGAAGGTCAGAGATAAATGACCACCTGTGTGTACTTGTGACGGTGGACTGTCCTTAAATTTTGTTTTTGGTCATCACCGAAAGAATCCAATTTGAAGTGGAAACAAGAGAAATGCTGAACTCAAAGTAACGCAGCCGGTGGCTGAGGCTTGGGCCACACGTGCAGGAGCCCTTGTGTGTGGTGAGTGTTGTAAGGGGAGAAATGGGCACAGGAGGCGGGTGTTGGGACAACACAGCCGGACATGAACCTGAGCTATAGGCGTGTTTGTGCTGTGAACGGGCTGTGGGTGAGTTCTGGGGGCAGGATGCCCTGCTGGGGAGAAAGCAGGGCAAGAAAGGCGGACCCCGAAAAACACCTCTAGCCCCATGTCTTCTGGGGAAGCCAAGGGGTGCAGGTTTGTAAGGGTCGTAACTTGGAAGCCTTAGCAGCTGCATGCAAAAATGAGAAGCCTGTATGCTCTCGTGTGTGGCATGTGCATTCAGAAAGACAACTGTTAGGCCCAGAGGGTGAGGTGCCCCCTCTGTGGGGAGGATTCCCCCCTAGTGCCCAGCAGGTCCCTTCCCATTGTATTATGCAGTTATAATTTGCATTTTCCTAAACATGTTTAATATAGGTCAATTGGGTTAGGGTAAAAGATCCAAATGTGAATGAAAAAAGTGTAAGTATATACTTCACAAGATCTCTTCAGATTTAGAAACTTCTACATTATTCCAAAGATGACACACACATGCACATTGCATGACTGCATATCTACGACATATACATGAATATAGACATGCCTGTACAGACACACATTCACAGGCATATGCACACAGGCATATACATGCATGCCTGCACACATATGCATGCACACACGGCACACAATATACTCACACACACGCCTACAGGTACGCATATGTACATGCACACACACATGCATGCCTGCATATACTCATGCATACATGCACCCATGCACCCATACACAATACATGCTTGCACAGCTACACATGCACACACAGGCACATGCACACACATGCATGCATGCACACACACTCCTAGAAAATGCATCTAAGGGATGGAGGAACGGAGCTGTGCCAGGTGCCAGTTATGAGAACCTGACTAAATCATCAGCTCCTGGAGCCTGTGTTTTGTTTGTTTGCTTTCTCTTGGAAAGGGGCCTGGGGTCCCGCTCACAGAGCACGGGGGCTCCAACAGTTGATGTGGGGGAAGGCTGCGCCCACCTCGGAGGCTGCTCTGTGAGGAGGGGGCGAGGGTACGAGGGAGAAGGCAAGTGGGTGCCTTTCTTTTTAAAGAGTCGCAGTTGAACCAAAGAGTCACGTCTGCTTGTGAATTACGATGCTGATTCGAATTAATACTTGGATGTTGACTCATGTTGGGGTTCGTACTGTTTTGATGAACTCCTTTATCATGAACCAGGAATAGGACTGCAGTCAAACTCCCTAAAGACTTCTAACCCCACCCGGCTGCCGGGACGCACCCCTCGTGCCCCTGGTGGGAGGCGCCCCCGCACCAGCTCACGCCCCACGAGGGCGGGTGCAGAGGAGCAAGAAGGGAAGTTACAAAAAAGCCCAGCGCAAAGCCTCATGCTTCATTTTTCACTAGTTTAGCTCTAGTTCTTTATGGCTTAAACATGGATTTCTATCATCCACCACTCACAGCCCCAACAGGGTTATTATTATTATTATTATGAATACAGGAAGTAGAAAATAGCGTTCAGTTTTGGTCAGAGCAAAATGATATAAAATGAACACATAAATGCAGAAACCACACTATTTCTTTTACAAAAATTCCTTTAAAAATATATATATATTTTTAGAACAAAAGAGTTTCCTGCATTGGTGTATACCCCTCCCATTCTCCAAGTGTTTTAAGGCAGAACATGAAACAGGGGTGGAAAGAAGTGCCCACACTGTAGCCGACACCCGGCTGGTGTCTTAACGTCACTTGGCTTCGGAGCCCACCGCTGCGCCGTGAAGAAAAGGCAGGAGAGGCGAAAAGCAGCTCAGGTACAGACGCAAGTACATTTCAGTACGCGCACCTCCCCTAGCGACCTCCGGTGAACCGTTTCTGTCAGGTCTGAAAAGAGGGTTTAACTTTCCGATGATGACAAAGCACTCAGAGACTTCACTGACTGGCGCACTGTGAATTTAATCTATGCTACCTAAGATCTATGAATTGTGTTCGATCTGATCACGGGCCAATAACAAATAGCTTTCTTGTAGATAATTTTGAAATGATCTGGGGCAGTTGCCAGTTCCAGCGGTAGTAACAATCCCTGCCTCTCCCGGCTGGTATGGGTGTCTGGGAATGGGTGAGTATATGTGTGAGTGAATGTGCGTGAGTGCACGTGTGTGAACGTATGTGTGTGTGTGAATGTGTGAGCGAGAATGTACGTATGACAGTATGCTTCACTGTGTGAGGCTGTAAGTGTGCATCAGTGTGCATGTGTGTGCAAGCATGTGTTTATGTGAGTGGGAGTAAAAATATTAGTATATGTGAGTGGAAGTGTGAATGTATGTGGGTCAGTGTGTGTGTGTGTGCAGTGTGTTCTCCAGGATCAGGGGGCACAGTTCTGTCCATGGTCGCTGCCTGCCCTGCCTCTGTGGAGGCCTCAGGGGCCACCGCCTGAGCGGCTCGGGCAAGTGTCCAGGAACCCCATGGCTTTACCTGCCAGTTCACAAGCGTCAAGTCTCAGGGTAGCAGGTTTCTCTTCTGAGGGAGGGACTTTTGCACAGACAAGAGCACAGCCCTTGAATCTTCATGCAGCGAGCACAAGCATCCTTCGGAGTACCGCGCATGTCCAAGCGCTGTTTATGTAAGTTTACGCATTTGGATACCTAAGTTTTGAGCTTTGAGAGTGTGAGCTGACCGAACTATATACACCTCGCCATCCACCCTAGAACTGAGAAGCTACCAGGCAGTGTGAGCAAATATGAGTGAGATGTGCCATCTGGATGAAGACCCAATTTGATCTTGTTCAAGATGAGGCAGGGAAACTGGAACGTGGTATCACTAATGATATCCCCTGGTATTAGGTCAATAAAATAGCTAATTTTTACTATTTTTGTGGCTTTGTACTTGACATCTATGGGACTTTCAAAAGCATTTTTTGGTGGGGGGTGGAGCATGAAGTGGTGACAGAATCACCTGTTTAAATCTGTCCCTGTGGGGCTGGCTGTGACCCGAGGGGCTTGTGGCTCTACCTTCAAGAGACCCCCCTGCCCACAGTGTAGGCATTTGCCCAGCAGATGCTGCAGCCTGTGTGCGGCCAGGGCCCGGGGCCGAGCAGGTGCTCAGGGGACTCGTCCGCTGCAGGATGGAGCAGGTGGCCTTCACAGAACTGTGCAAGGGGCCGCACTGGACAGTGAGAGGCATCAGGGCTGGTTCTCAGCCCAGAGGACCCAGCCTGGTTGCAGACTCACATGGCTAAGGCTTGGGCACAGCTATTTACTTGGTGCACGATGGTAACTGTGCTTAGGTGTCGTCTTTCCTCTCTTCTGGCATCTACAGCAGAGGCCCTGACAGCCTCCCAGATCCTTGTACCTGCCTGGCAGAGCAGACCCAGGGGGGTCCTGAGCAGGAGTGGATACACCTGGGGGCCCCGGCTGTGTGTGCCCCAACTCAGAGGTGAGGGTGCACCAGGAGGCCACACCGACTCAGAGGGGCTGAAAGACACCGCAGGCCAGGCCGCAGGCAGGCCCCAGGGGCAGGGGTGCAGGGGAACTTATGATGAGGAGAACACACCTACGCCTAGATTTCGCAAGGGCCACCCCCCTAGGCCTGCAATTGCTTGTTGGAAGGATGTGATGCCTTGAACAGCGGCAGACACCTGCTGAAACGCTGGGTGAGAGAGAAGAACTAACAAAGAGGAAACTGTTCATCAATAAAGAAATGCCCGCCGTGTCCCGAACCCATGTGGGGTCTGCGAGTTGGATGGCGCCTGCCGGGGAAGCAACGCCCCGACTGAGTCCTCTCACCTCCGTCCATGAGGTTGGCCCAGTAGATGACTCTGAAGCCCTGGAGAATTCCGTTCAGCGCTTCTTTGGAAAGCGGGGACCAGGATATCGAGATGCTCTCGGGCGATATTGCTATGGCTTGGACATTCTCAGGGGGGTAGCTGGGCACTGAAATGAAAGAATTAGAATCTGTCATAACGGTGGGTGGTTTTATTAGTACAACAATACTGGCGAAGCAACAGTCCTTTCACATTTCAACGTGCATGCGCAGGAAACAATTGCACTCGGTTCCCCACGTGAAGGAAAAACGAGTAACCATGCCCCCTTCACAAATATCACGGTAACTTGGGAAAATGTCATGAGCTTAGGCACATGTCCTCACAGGCTTCCATAGTCTCTCTTTTCGGGTGAGCTTCTTTACTTTGAAGGAGGTCACCCCAGGCTTGAGGGGTGATCATGTCTGATCTTATGGCAGGCAGTGAAGACCACTGCTTGCTGGCTTACTGGACCATGACTCTTACATGTTACTGCTCTCAGCTGCATTAACTTCATGCAATCCATGCCCTCCTTTTGGTAGTATCTACCCTGTATGTAAATTGGAAGCCTAGTTATTGAAAAGTGTTCCAAAGCAGGCACGTAACCATGGTTTATCCACGCCTCACCCCCTGCCCCAGACTCCGTTCATTACTGAAACATCCTGTCAGAGGAAAGAGAGACATGGACTCAGATACAGGTTAGGAAAGCATCGGAACTATTTTTCATAGGGAATTGATGCAAACCTTAAACCCTGCCTCTAGGCAAGAGGGCAAAATATTCACGGAACCCCCTGAAAAATGAGCATCAAAGCGTAAACCACAGGGCATATTGAATCACTATGGCAAAGATTGTGAAGGTAGAAGGTGAACCCCAGTCTTCACGTTTCTATGATCTCAGACTTCTCTTTCGATTGAAATATTCAAAAGTTTTAGCTCTAAGTCATCATAACCTATGATGGCGTGGGTATCGCACAGGAGACATTTTGCAATGCAAGCTTTCTGCCTTCCTGTCTACTATGTCCTGCTGAGGTTTAGCCCCTGTCCTATCGCTGCACCTTCTGA
>PVIW01009388.1:0-52268 GCA_004026585.1 Noctilio leporinus
GGCTTATTTCACTAAGCATAATATTCTCCAGTTCCATCCATGTTGTTGCAAAGGGTACAAGTTCCTTCTTTCTTTCTGCCATATAGAATTCCATTGTGTAAATGTACCAAAGTTTTTTGATCCAATCATCCACCAATGGGCACTTAGGCTGTTTCCAGCACCTGGCTATTGTAAATAGTGCCGCTATGAACATAGGTGTTCATAGGTTCTTATGAATTGGTGTCTCAGGCTTCTTTGGGTATAGTCCAAGTAGTGGAATTGCTGGATCAAAAGGCAGTTCCATTTTTAGTTTTTTAAGGAAACCCCATACTGTTTTCCACAGTGGCGGCACCAGCCTGCATTCCCACCAACAGTGCACCAGGGTTCCCTTTGCCCCGCATCCTCGCCAACACTTGTTGTTTGTTGATTTGCTGTACATCACCTGTATTGACATCAAAATAGACTACATACATGTGGTAGGAGGGTTTATAAACAGAATGGAGAAATATAATATGGAAATTAAAAGCCTATCTTCTTTGTTTTCCCAAAAGATAGCCACTAATAGCTCTTAACTGTTTTGAGGAAATAAGAATTAATCATGTCCCAACAATGTACTATCTCCTTCTAAGAATTAACCTGTCTTTGGTTCTTAGTATGATTATGATGTGCTTATATGTAACCTATATTTATTCCGGCATGAATTTTGCTGAGTTTTGCTCTTTTTTCTTAAACAGCTGTCTAGTATTTCATTGTATGGATTTATAGTAAATTTATGTAGCTAGTCTCTATTTAATATGCATTTGCTATTATCTCTTTCCTTCCTACTTTTATGAATGAAGCTGCTACAGACATCCCTTTATGCACATTTTGTTATATATTTGGGAATATGCCTATATTAAATACCTAGCCATGAAATTATTGGATTGAGTTATATGTATTTTTATTTTGGTGGAGATTGCCAAATCACCCTCTTTAAAGATCATGCCCTAATAATACTATTAACTAATATTTACTAATGCTTTATATTTATCAACTCCTTTCACCCTCACAATAACCCCTGTGAGGTTAGGCAGTTTCCTCATTTTACACATGAGAGAATGGATTCGTGAAAGTTTAGGTAACTTGCATAGAGTCACTAACTAGAAAATGGCAAAGCTAGGATTTGAACCCCAAGCCCATGGTGGGCTCTGGCAGTTTATCCCACAGCAGGAATACCTATTTTACTGGTGTTTGTTAAACATACAGGTGCCTGATTCCTAGCCCAGAGTTTCTGAATCTCTGGGTTTGGGGCTCTTGGTAACTGGTTTAAAAAGACTCCATAGTTTGATTCTAATTACATCATTCTGAAGAATTAAATTGTAGGGAAGTGGAAGGAGTAAATAGCAAGTCTGGAATTGTGAACCTGGTTAGAATAATTATTTATCTTCCCCACAAGGTTGTAAGACCCTCTGACTGAAGTGTACGTGGGTGGGTAGGCATCAGCCTAGTAGGTCTGGAATTGAAAGATAAGAATATAGGGATTCTTGACTCCCAGGGGAAAACTCCCATGATTCTGAAGACATAATTTGTAGATGATTGACCATTTTTATTTTACTCATTACCTTCTGAGTAAAGGGCCCCAGAGTTTCCAAATGCTTCTGGGTTATCCAGTTTGTCTTGTCTTTATAACAGGTAGGGGAGAGGAAGTCATTTTTCAGGGTTGGTCCTGCCTTAGGGATGAAAGGAGCAGAATAAAGCTTGGGAAGGAAGGGGCTGGTTTTGAGACCCGCACTCAGCCTTTCGGAGGTCTCTAGTCTGGGTGATGTGGCTCTGTTTGCTTAGAAGGAAAGGGTTGGGGCTTTGAGTCACCCAGATCACCTGAGCTTCAGTTGCAGGTAGAAGACATGACTTGAGTATTTTAATAGCATTAAATACTCTTCTTCACTGCTTTTGGTTTTTACTCTTCAGGTCTACCATTCTCACTCCCAGAATCAGTCCAGCTTCCTTGTCCTTTGTATTGATTTTTGCCTCCACTTTCCCTTTTTCTATGTTCCCAGTACGATCAGTACAAGACACCCATGGAGAACATTGGGCTGCAGGACTCACTGCTATCCCGATTTGACTTACTCTTCATCATGCTGGATCAGATGGACCCTGAGCAGGATCGGGAGGTCTCGGATCACGTCCTTAGGATGCACCGTTACAGGGCACCTGGGGAGCAGGATGGCGATGGTGAGACCATGAGAAGAGTAAGGAAGGGAAGGGAACCTAAACAGATCCTGTTATCTGAAGCCCATTCGAGGTGGTGGCCGGTGTCTGGGATGATGTCAAAGATGTCCTTCCCTGCCTGGCTGCCCCCCCTTCTTGCTCATCAGAGGTTATTCTAAGGTGTGTCTTTTGTCCATTTCTGGGTCTGGGAACACCTTTGAGTGTCTTCTGTGGGTCAGGTGGTTCCACCTGCCTTACTTGTGGCCTCCGCATGTCTGTTTTCTTGTGGGTCCTTGCTTTGTGAGTCTTGTCTCCCTTCCTGTGTTATAAAGAAGCAGTTTCTCCTAGGTTAAACTCTTTCTTACTCACTTTCAACTTGGGTTTTCTAGCGATGCCTTTGGGTAGTGCCGTAGATATCCTGGCCACAGATGATCCTAACTTTAGCCAGGAAGACCAACAGGACACCCAGATTTATGAGAAGCATGACAGCCTTCTGCATGGGAATAGGAAGAAAAGGTGAGCATTTCTCATATCTGTCGAGGGAACCTGAGATTTGTGTCATTTTGAAGCATGTGTATGTTTAGTATTGTATCATTAAATAGGGTGTGTATATGAGTATATGCTGCCCAGGTTAAGATTATGCTTGGAGTCATAACCAGGTGGGCCTGTTTTCTTTCCTTCTGGATCCATAGATACACAGTTTTTCCTGGCCAGTTGCCTTGTAAATGTTTGTGGGTGATTAAGCTTCAATTCTGATCTTATCCTAAAATAGAAGGCTTGCTGGATGACACACCTAACCGATGGTGTGTGTGTGTGATGTCATCCTCATAGGTGAAGGATTGCACAAGTCATGTAGCTGTTTATATTGAGCTCATGGTAAGAGGCCAGCAGATGGCACGCTTTGGAGGCTTCATAAGTGGATTTGGGTGAAGGAAACTTGTGATCAGATGCTGAAAGTGTGAAATGGGAGGTCTTATACCTCTATTTTTGGCCATGGTGCAGTAGGAGGCATAACATCTTCAAACCTGTTGGTTTAAGAACATAACATTTTGAGTCATAAAACTGAATTTGAGTCTACTTAGGCTTCTCTGAGTCATAATTTTCCTATTTATAAAACAGGACAAATAATACCTAAACTTCTTACCTCGCGAATAATAAGTACCTAAGTATGTGAAAGGGCCTTGTAGATGCTCCATGTGAGATTTATGATAATGAGTTCTAGGCTGTGTCTGCTTTGCTTCTTGACCTTGACTTCTCTGAGGAGAGGCAAAGCCTTTTCCCAGGCAGGTGCCGAGGTGTGGCAGGGCAGGGCATTCACTGTGTGTGGGTCCAGGGAGAAGATGGTGAATGCAGCTTTCATGAAGAAGTACATCCACGTGGCCAAGATCATTAAGCCTATCCTAACGCAGGAGTCGGCCGCCTACATTGCAGAGGAGTACTCACGCCTGCGCAGCCAGGACAGCATGAGCTCTGACACAGCCAGGGTGAGTCCCCAGGGGCAAGGTGGGCCTGGGAGTCCCCCATGCATGTGGCTGGGGAATAGCCCCTCATATCTAGGAACTCCATTTTAATGTTGTGATTTCCTACCTTTTTATTTTTGGTCTTGACACCATTTTAATCATTTCTGTTTTTAAAGGGAAATGAAATGAGAACCCCAGAGATAATATGGATCTGGTCAATTCAGATGATATTGGCCCCTAGGAGCTGTGATCTATTTAGCAAATATGAGCAACTTCTGAGAACTGAATTAGTCTCTCTTTTCTTAAATGCAGTGTTAAAATATGAAGTGCCCCTCTAAGAGTTCAGATCTGGGATGGGGAGGCAGAAAGTTAGATAGAAAGATCATACATGTAGATTTGTAAATATGTACTACCACAGTGTGGTACCTGAAAATGTTGGAGACAGATGAAAAAGCTATTAACTTTTCCTTTAGACTTTCCAAAAGTGGTATGAATATCAGGAAAGGATTCCTAGAGTGTGATATTTGAGCTGGACTTTGACAAATGATTTGGAGCTGGGCAACCGTGATGGTTTTCCAAAGCTATTTCTTCAAACCTTACACATCAGCGCATGAACTCAGCTAAATGTTGTGGGGCATTTTAGTTCATAATAGGATTTCGCAAATAAACCCAAGTCCAAATCCCTTGTTATGCCATACAGACATAGACCCTTAGATTTAGGTATGATCTCGTATCATCTAGTCTCTCACTGGGACAGGAATTCCATTTCCTAGAATTCCCTCTGAGACTTTTTTGATACTCCCAGGGAAAACATGCCTAGTATATCACTGCGTTCAATGTTAGAAGAGCCTTCTATTTATTGAACTTGAACCTGCCTCCCAGTGACTTTTATGTAGGGGGCTCAGTTTTGTTTTCTGGAGATTTTGTATGACTTGTCTTCTTCAGATGAGCTAGTTAAGTTTCCCATTGTATGAATCCATTCCAAAGTGTCAAAGGCCTCTTTCCGAACATAATATACTAATCAGAGGTTATAATGGAGTATATAACCTCCAAACTCTGATAGCTTCTAAATCATTGAAAGATTTGTTTAGCTTCTATAAGTATGAATGTATTTGTGTTTGAATGTCAGATTGGGTTTAAATGATAATTCTGATAGCTTGAAAGCAGAAGTAACTTACATACATCACTTGTGCATAACAGGAAGGGAGGTAGCAGGTATGATGGAGAGTACCATCCCTGTGTTCTTTTTTTGCTTTTTAGATCTTTAAAAAATTTTAAATTATTTTTCAGAGGGAGGGGAAGAGAGAGAGAGGGAGAGAAACATCAATGTATGGTTGTTTTTCACCTGCCCCAGCTATGGACCTGGCTTGGAGACCTGGCTTGCAACCTGGTTATGTGCTCTGGCTGGGAATCGAACCAGCGTCCTTTGGGTTCGCAAGCTGGCACCTTATCCACTGTGCCACCAGCCAGGGCCAGTCCTGTGTTCTGACCCCAGGTCTTCAGCTAGTTTTGGGGCCTTGTACAAATCCTTTTGCCTCTCAGGTCACAGTTACCTTATTCATAGACTAATGAGAAGGTTGGATAATGTCAGGGCTTAACCAGAAGAGCACATCAGAATCACCTGGCACTTAAAAAAAATACACGTGTCTAGTCCTAAACACAGACATTTCAATTCCTAAGGCCAGGGCTTCTGTTCAGACAATAACAGTGAAAAGAGAAAAAGGCACCTCCAGGTTGGCACGTACCTGCCCCTGTGAGAACCATTTGGTAAGAACATGTCAATTCTGCTCTTCCTCTGGATTGAGTGAGTTGGCCCAACTTCTAAAAATGTGTTCTTCCTCACACCCCTTCTTTAGTGTGACCTTGGACAAATTACTTGATTCCCGTTCTTCTCATCTATAAACTCTCCAAGAAATTAGGGGTGTGTAATGACACAAGGAATATAAAAGCAAAGTTCTTGGTGCATGATAGGCCTGCTATAAAGGATTCTTTTTCTCCCTTCACTTACACTTTTTCTGGGCTTTTAAAATTTTTCCAGCTGTAAGAGGCCTAGTTTTCTTTCCTGTTCACCTACTCTTCCCTCCCTCAGCATTTTCTCACACATATTTCCTTGATAATTTTCATCTTTCTGAATTTCATACGGTAGTTATAGAGAATACAGAGTGCTGAATCCTTTGCTTGGGCTTCTTAGAGCTTTTCTGGTAGTGTCATCATTTCCTTTTCCGTGCAGTGAGAATGGTGGGCTTGCTTGAAATAGGAGTAATTCGGGATAAATGAGCCTCTTGTTTTCTTCTGCAGACATCTCCGGTTACAGCCCGGACGCTGGAAACCCTGATTCGATTGGCCACGGCCCATGCCAAGGCTCGCATGAGCAAGACTGTGGACCTGCAGGATGCAGAGGAAGCTGTGAAGTTGGTCCAATATGCTTACTTCAAAAAGGTGAGGATTCAGATGCTTGGTGAGAGGTTCTTCTGAATAAAACATTGGTGCTTGGGCTTCACAGCCTCCCATGGCTGTCACCCATGTTTGGGTCATCAGCAGAAAGCAGCATCTCTCTGCCAGTGTGCACTTGGCCTCTCATCTTTCTATGGGACCTGCAGTACCAGGGTTCCCAATCCTGCTGCATGTGAGAACCAGCTGGAATGTTCTACAATACTGATGCTAGAGCCCCTCAGGGATTCTGATTTCTCTTATGTGCTATCCCTTTTCTGCTTCCTTTGCCTCTCAGAAGAGTAGATGATTCCAAAGAACTGACCTTGATAATCTTCCCCTTCTATACCTTTCCCCTTGGCAGCCTCTTCAGGTAGGTGTTCCATTAGCACCTTAAAAACTCCTGTCAAAAGTTAAACTCTCAGACTTGCTTCTCATCCAAGTTCTGCTTGTGACATTGCATCTCTTGTCATTTTAGACCTTGAAGACTTGACTCCCTGGATCCCCATCCCCCAATCTGGTGAATTTAGCCTTTTGGGGTTTAGTTGTGGGTGTGATAAGCTTTTCTTGGCTGTTTCTGTGGCTAGGGTGAGGGCAGTCTTAATTTTAAATTAAAGGTCTGATTTATAAAAAAATTAATTTTTCCCCACTTAACCATTATGGGCTGGAGATTTTTTGTTTTTCATTTCTTTATTCAGTAAACACTCATTGAGTACCTATTGTGTGAAAGGCATTGAGTACATCACCCAGCATTTCTAAAGATGAGTAGCCAGCCTATCCCCTTGGTCCTAGTCCTGGTCCTGGTCCTGGTCCTGGGGGACAAGAGAGGAGTCATTAGACCCATGGACATCATTTCTGCTGATGGTGCAGAAGGGACTCTCAGAGTTCTTCATTGAGTTACCGGGCATAGTGGCCCTTCCTGCCCATACATACAGACTTGGCTTGGTCTTAGGTCCTGGAGAAGGAGAAGAAACGGAAGAAGCAAAATGAGGATGAATCAGAGACAGAAGATGAAGAGGAGAAAAGCCAGGAAGCTCAAGAACAGAGGAGCAAGAGGTAAGGTGGGACAAAGAGAAATGAGAGCAAGAGACTCCAGTTAGGGCTGAGGAGGGATGAAGGGTGGGTCAGGTTGGTAAATATCAGATTCTTTAGGGAAAGGGTGCCTGGACCTGCAGGGTTTGAGGGTGAAGGTGACTTGGACAAGAGAGAGTGAACCAGCCCTCACTGTCTTTACTATGATGGCTTTTGTACTCTTTCCTGCTAAAGAAATGCTCAATAGCAGGAGCAATAACTCACTCGTTTTTGAATATACATTTCAGAATTTTTTCCTCAAAATTAATTAATTCCTCTTGGAACTATGGTTAAATTTGTGAGGGTAGGTGATAGGGAAAAAGGATTGGGAAGCAAAGAAAGTAAGAGGCCTAGTATTTCACTTTGATTTTAGAAGGTTCAGGTTCTTTTTCTCCATGGTCAGAGCAATAGGGTAGGGCTCCCTAAAGCTGTGTATATTTTAGGAGGAAGACTCGTCATCACTCAGATGCCAGGGATGGGGACTCATATGACCCCTATGACTTCAGTGACACAGAGAAGGAAATGCCTCAAGGTAAGAGAGTGTGTCCCTTACTGATAATGAGGCAGTTCCTTTGACTCCTGATGTTTTTAGTTGCTCTGTGCATTGCATTTTGTGGGGGCTCTCATTTTCTCTGCTTGGCATCCTATATACAAGAAGTTTATTCAAAGAGAGCCTCAGTCACTCATAGTAAAACTTTGGAAAATAAACCTTGCTCAGTCATTTGCTTTCCTCCTAAATGAACTGTGCTGTATGCCAAGCCTGGTGCCAGCATCCCAGATCATGTGTATTGAGCTTGATATAAGTCTTATATTATTGTTCATTCACTGGAGATTTCCCTTTATCCTAATTGTCCTTCCTGGCTTAATAAGAATCCTAGGAAATTGTTTTCAGCAGTCATTGAGGGGTGGGGAATGGAGGAGATCACTTCTCTGATGTTTTCGCAAATGGCTTCTTCCCCTTGTGTCTTCTTACTCTGCAACCATTTATCCTCTCAAGTGCAAACTCCAAAGCCAGCAGACTCACAGGAGAGCAAGGAATCCCAGCAGGTGGAGCTGAGTGAATCCAGGTGAGTAGGGAAATGAATCCCACGTTCCCTGGTAAGGCAAGCACTTCTGAGGGAGAGGATATGAAGCAAACTGACTCAATGGAGCTCAAAGCCAGAGGCCCAGGGACTTTAAAAACATTTCATATTCTGATTATAATGTCAGACTTAAAAAAGTTGCAAAAATAGTTTGTAGAGAACTTTTGTGTACCCTTTACTAAAAATTCCCAGCTTACACTTTACTATTTGTTCTCTAAATAATTCTCTCTTAGTGGGAATTTTAAATCTGATCCTTGTGAGGTCAAGATGAAGAGTCTTAGAGCAAGGACACAGTCTGTGTCTTTGAACCTTTGGTTCTTCTCAGTAGAAGATATAGATAGATAGATTTGTGTACAATATGAAAATATGCATAAAAATGGAAATAGGTATTTATATATAATTTATAGCTAAAATTTTCAAATGTAAAAACTTCATCTCAGATGACAATTTAGTAAGGAAAAAACATACATACATGAATATAAAAGTATAAATGTAAATATGTATAATCAACACATAAATATATAAATTATATAATTATATAAACAAATATTTATATAAGTATATAAAATTATATATGCATATGCAGTTGTATTTATATAAAGTATAAATATGTATATGCTTATACATTTAGTATAAAATATGTATTTACAAATACAAAAATATAAATATTTATAAATATATACAAGGTCTATTTGTAAAAATTCCAGCCATTGTTAATATAATGAGAGTGGTTTGTACAACATTGATGTGACCTGGCACACAAAGAGAGTGGACTAGAGTGCACATGTGTGAACAGTCACAACCTCACTATAGTAGTCAATGGGGGTGGTAGACACCTTTGAGTGAGCATTGGTACTATGTGGTCATTGGATTCAAAATGACAGTGAGTAGAGCAACAAATCTGCATCAAAAATTTTGCATTAAATTTGAACATTCTTCCACAAAAACTATTTGGATGATTCAGAAAGCTTTCAGGGATGATGCAATGAGTGCAGTGCAAATAAAAATGTGGCATGAATGCTTCCAATGTGGTCGAGAATCTGTTGAAAGTGATCCATGTTCTGGAAGGCCTGCAATAAACAGAACATCTGAGAATGTCAAACATGTATGGGCTGCAATTAACAGAGATCAGTGACTGACAATGTGAGAACTATAAGCTGATTTGGGGATTCCAAAAACTGTCCGAGATTTTGATGCAGAATCTGGGCATGAAATATATTATGGCAAAATTTGTTCTGCGATTCAGAAAAATACAACAGGGAAGTTGATGGCAATTCCAGTAAAGGAGTTTGTGGTGTTCTGAACTGGAAAGAGATGCTGGGAGAGCTGTGTGATGTCCTGAAGTGCCTGCTCTGAAGGAGACTGAGGCATCATTGTCCCATGGACAATGTTTCTTGTATCTTGTGTCTTCAGCAATAAATGCCTCTATTTTTCATATTACACAGCTAGATACTTATGTTTGTTTTTTTCTCACTAAATTGTCATTTGTTTTGAGATGAAGACTTTTACCACCAGAGTTTTAGAAATTGTTGTATCTATATATTTTGTTACTGAACACCATAGAAACTCCATGACTAAAGGTTTGCTTCTTTCTGTCTTTCTTTCTTCCTTTTTTTTTTAAAAAAAAAAAAGATTTTATTCATTATTTTCAGAGAGGGGAAGGGATAGAGGCAGAGAGGGAGAGAGACCTCAATATATGGTTGCTTTTCCCCTGCCTCCAGCTACAGACCTTGCTGGAGACCTGGCTTGCAACCTGGTTATGTGCCTCCTGGCTGGGAATCAAACCAGTGACCTTTGGGTTTGCAGGCTGGTGCCTTATCCACTGTGCCACCAGCCAGGACTTGCTTTTTTCTTTTTGTTCCCTTAAATACAACACAATATGTTCACTGAAGAAATTTGAAGATGTTGAAAAGTAGCAAAAAACCTTAAAATCAATTGTAATTCTACTCCCCAGAGGTAACCATTAAACAATGTCTGAAAGCACTTACTAAATCAGCCCATATAGATCTCTTTAATGACTACAGGGTGTCCATAGTATGGATGTGTAAAATTTTATTTGTGTTTTCTAATGATGGACATTCAGGTTCTGTAAATCTGTTGTTCACAGTAAAACATTCTTTATCAGTCCATTTGTGCAAGTGTCGTTAGCTGTAGGGTTAATTTCTAGAGATGAACTTCCTGGGTCAAAGGATATGTACTTTAAAATTTTAGTACATGTTGCCAAATTATCTTCCAAAGATGCCATCCCAGTTTACATTTCTACCAACAGTGTATGGGAATGACAGTTTCCCACACCATCAAAGGCCTCTTATTTTAAAATACTTTTATTATTTCTCAGTGTGTTCAAAGCGAAGGTTTTAGAAAACTGTAAGCAACAGTTTAGCTTTAAAGGGGGAAACTCACATGGAGCGGTCATCAGAGGAATGTGTGTGTGTGTGTGTGTGTGTGTGTGTGTGTGTGTGTGTGTAGGGGGATGACCAGACTGTATTATCATCTTAGGTTTTCTCAACAGATCTTGCCTGAAAGCACCTGGGTTTATTTCTTCTTTCATCCATGTTTTCTTGTCTTGGGCAGGTTGAAGGCATTCAAGGTGGCTCTGTTGGAGGTGTTCCGGGAAGCTCATGCCCAGTCAGTGGGCATGAATCGCCTCACAGAATCCATCAACCAGGACAAAGAAGAGCCATTCTCTTCAGAGGAGATTGAAGCAGCGCTGAGCAAGATGCAGGATGACAACCAGGTCATGGTGTCTGAGGGCATCATCTTCCTCATCTGAGGAGGCCTTGTGTCTGAACTTGGGGGCTCTGCCAGGAAAGCCCCCACCTCATCCCCCATCTTGGTCTTTGCCTTGATTCCCATGAATAACAGTGTTTAATTGAACTAAAGTTGAGGGACTCATGCTGAAGCTGAATCAGAACTTGGTGGAAGCTTTGGGAATGAAAGCTGCCATGAGGTAAAGGGAGAGTAAAGGACTAAGACTATTGCCTATTGTTGCAAAAGACTGGTGGATCATACTCCCCACGTCCATCCCCAAACAAACCAAACCATTGTTTGCTGTAAATATCATATGACTTCTATTTGGGGGAGGGGCACAGCTGGTTTTTGTCCATCCTTTCTCAGTTCACTTTTTTTGTCCAAGCACTTTGGTCTAGAGCAGGCTTTAGGTTGTTTTATGCTGGTGGAGAGGTTTGGGAAGCAAGTCATGAAGGCCAAGAAAGCTTTCTTTGCAGAAGCACCAGTTAAGACTAATACAATGAAACTGTGATCTAAATACTCAAGACTGAATAAACTTACCCATTTTTATACTATGCATGTGGCCTTAGTACTGTGTGCTGTTGCAGGCACATTTAGTTTGTTTTTTTTAAAGCTCTGCCCTGCAAGATTTACTGCTCCCACATTTGCACAAAGCCACCACAAGGTGGCAGCAGCTCCGTGCACTCTTGAGGAGTTAGGGCTGTCAGCAATTTTCCTCAGTGACACCAGCATTGATCTGTTAAAGTTGTACACAACAAACCCTGCTGATTGAAATAGCTAAATGACCACAGGAGGCCAGTGAGTGAAGGCCTAGGAGGAGAATTGACCCTCTATGGGCTTTTCTGAGCTCGAATCATATCCTCTTCATGGATAAACAATATCTGATATCCCTGATACCTAAAAATCATGTGAGTTTTGCACATAAAGAGATTTTCTTACAGGATTCTTGTGAAACCACTTATACCTGGGATTTGTCAGTCTGTTTGTATAGAAGTTTGTAGAGGGGCCAGGGCAATACTTCTGTTACGTGGTTTCAATAGCTTCTGAAAAACATTTAGGCTTACTTATAAAAAATAAAATAAAATGTGTAACTTTATGGGGGCCTGGGTAATGTGGACTGGAAGCTGCTTGGAAGAGAAGAGGTTTTGCTGGTTCTCAGCTGTCATATTGGTGAGGTACTTCCTTTCATTTAAAATACATTTTTTATTATTCTATTTTAATCGTCCCAATTTTTCCCCATTGCTCTCCATTGCCCCACTCCCCCTACCCACCTCTGCTCCCACAGTCAGTCTTCACTCTGTTGTCCATGTCTGTTGGTCAGTTATACCTGTTCCTTAACAAGACTAGACTCTTCCCTTTAACACCCTTCCCCTTTCCCCCTTCCCTCTGGTCACTGTCAGTCTGTTCCTTGTTTCCATGCCTCTGGTTCTGTTTTGCTCATTTGTTTTATTCTTTAGTGTCCTGTATTAGGTAAAATCATATGGTATTTGTCTTTCACTACCTGGCTTATTTCACTAAACATAATACTCTCCAGTTTTGTCCGTGCTATTGCAAAAGGTAGGATTCTTTCTGCTGCGTAGTGTTCCATTGTGTAAATGTACTACAGTTGTTTTTGTTTTTCTTAAAGATTTTATTTTTTATTATTGTTATTTTTTTAAGTCAGTTTAGTTTAGTTTTTTTTTTTTTTTTTAGTAGAAAGCACATTAAAAAAAAGATTTCTTATTCATTACTTTTAGAGAGAAGGGTATGGAGGGAGGAAGAAAGGGAGAGAAACATCAATGTATGGTTGCCTTTCACCTGCCTCCAGCTACAAACCTGGCTGGAGACCTGGGTTACAACCTGGTTATGTGCCCAGTCTGGGAATCGAACCAGTGACCTTTGCATTCACAGGCTGGTGCCAATCCACTGAACCACCAGCCAGGACTATTTTTTATTTTTAGAGGGAGTGGAAGGGATAGAGGCAGAGAAGGACAGAGAACATCAATGTACAGTTGCCTTTCATCTGCCTCCAGCTACGGACCTAGCTGGAGACCTGGCATGCAACCTGGCCATGTGTCCTGGCCAGGAATCAAAGCAGTGACCCCTGGGTTTGCAGGCCGGCACCTTATCTACTGTGCCACCAGCTAGGGCTTTTTTTTTTTTTATCCATTTGCTAATGGGCACTTAAGCTGTTTCCAGCCTTTGGCTATTGTAAATAGTGCTGCTATGAACATAGGGGTGCATAAATTCTTTTGAATTGGTGTTTCAGGATTCTTTGGGTATAATCCCATTAGTGGAATTGCTGAATCAAAAGGCAGTTCTGTTTTTAGTTTTGTGAGGAGATTCCATACTGTTTTCCACAGTGGTGGCACCAGTCTGCATTCCCAACAGTGCACCAGGGTCCCTTTTTCTCCACATCCTCACCAGTACTTGTTTGTTGATTTGTTAATGATGGCCTTCCTTTATGCTGGGAGGACCCCTTCACCCTGAAGCTATGAAGCAGAATGTTTTCTTTCTTTGGTTTTTCATGGCTTGAGTTTTTTTCTTTTTTTTTTAGGGAAGACAAAATTGTTGAGTTCCATTTCATCATCTTTGTGACTTACTTTCACAGGTGTGAAATCCAAGTCCTAGTGGGAGTGATCTAGAGAACATTGTTCCAAAGGGGGTGAGAGAGGGCAGCAGTACTGGAAGGAGTGACATTGAGCACTGGCTATGGGTATGACGTTGGATGCGACAATGGGTGCAAAAGTAGGTAGGGTTTCCTGCTCCTGAGGCCTGTGGGCTGAGGATATGTATGTCTAATGTGTCAGCATTCTAAAAATGGAAAGTATACAGGGGTGCACAAAAGTAGGTTTACAGTTGTTTGTATGGAAAATAATACAATAATACAAGAATAAACTTTCACGTACGCACAACTAAACTGACTTTCGTCCATCCCTGCATACCAAATAAGGGCACACAACGCAAAGAGCTAGCAGACATGAGGGGCCAGGGGAGAATCAGAGGAGGGTGGGAGCTACTGATGGGGTACTGATGCAAAGGAAGGCTAGGGTTTTTCAGGGGTTTTCTCAAGTAATTGTTCCATAAAGGCCAAGCATTTTGTCAGTAGGACTCTTCCTCTCTGTCCTTCACTACTGAGAAAACTGAGGCAGGATAGCACAGTAACTGGGTGTAGCCAGCATTTTGGTAATACCTACAGTACCAACTCGATCTTGCTGACAGCTCTCTGCAAGCAAACAAAAAAGTAGAAAGTAGAAGACTATTTCTGGCAACCACAACAGATATTAACTGTATTAAAATAACTGTTAGGGACTCAATTTCTACAAAGAGTATTTTAAAAAGTTTGTGTATATTATTTCCCAACTTAGGAAAAAATAAAAAGTCAGTAAGCACTTCGAGAATAGTTTATTTCAAGAGCTGAAATTCCTGCTGTGGGAACGTGAAAAGGCAGCTCCACCAAGGCTTCCCTGCAGGCTGGTGGCCCAGACGTTGCTGTGATGACACAGATTTGTCGGAAAAAACATGGCTTCATTTCAACACAATTCTCTGCATGTAGGTCTGTCATCTGAAATAGTTCAAATAATTGAGGGGGGTGGGCAGCACATAAACATCTGTGACCCAAGAGCTTCAGTTAAGTTTTGTGCTGCTGGTTATTTTATCTGTAGAAGGGGATGATGACCATCTGTGGGGTGCTTGGGAGACATAACAGAGCAGGTGGTTAAGTGCCTGCTGGCATGGAACTACTCCCTGATACTTTCAGTATTGCAAATTACAAGTTTTCACTAAAGTAAATTGATTGACTTTGATAGGTGGGGACATGGAGAGATGGAGCATTTTGCACCCATTGCACAGAAAGTCTCCAGAGAGCCAAGAGTTGGCAAAGGAAAAATGATCCTTTGATTAAAACCATTTAAAGTGGTTTTTCCCTTGTTGAGTTCCTGAACTCTTCCCTTCCCCGCTGTTTTTGTCCTCCAGTTAGCGTGGCTCCTGATTCAAGTGCTTCCTGTATCTGGCGATGGGCTCTTCAGCCTTGTCCTAAGGCTGAAATCTACCCAATGTGGGCTTAATCCTCACAGCATGCCTGTGAAGTAGAGTCTGAGACAACATGGAGGAGGAAAAGAAAGAGCTTTGAGAAAGGCTCTCAGAAACCAGAGAATCCATAGGTTTTCCCTTTTCTCATTTTCCTGGATATTCAAACCACACCAGTTGTCCTAATGGTTCTAGACTTTGTCTGAGATGATGTCCACTCAAAGGGAATAAGAAAGGCAGATGCGAGAGTCACCAGCGTCCTGGCTGCCTCAGCTACTCAGTCCTAAAAACAGCCCTGTTTTCAGGTGTGCTCCCCTGCAAATGCTCCTCCCCTCCCCTCTCCTTCCTCCCCTCAGGAGCCAGGTATCCACTTCCATGTCATAGGTGGGGACATGGAGAAGTGGAGCATTTTGCACCCATTACACAGAAATCCCCCAGGGATCCAAGAGTTGGCAAAGGGAAATGAGTCCTTCACTTCAAAGCAGGGTGCTGCATGGGAGTTCCTTTTCTGACAACATGCAGCTGTGTTAACGTGCCAGGCTGGACCAGCCACTTCCTTAGAGGAAAGTGCCTGGTTTCTTTATCTGGAAAAGGAGGTGGTTGAACTAAGTGATCTCTGAAGTTTCTTCTGGTAATGCATATGACTGAACACCCACCCAGAGTCAGTTCTGCCCATGGGACATGCTCGCCAGGTCAGGATGAGCCTCCTATCTATCATCTTGTTAAATACCTTTTTCAGAGTACTGATATCTGTACTTCTGTATTTGGGGGTGGAACTCCAGGATGTTTCCAATTATCTCAAGAGATTGAATGCCTAGGAAAATTTTAGAACAAAATTAATTTTTGTTCAACTCCTCTTGAGTTCACTGATATATAAACTAGGTACACTTTTTTTTCTAAAGCATATTTTATTGATTATGCTGTTGTCCCAATTTCTTTTCCCTTTGCTTCCCTCCTTCCAGGACACCCCCTCCCTCCAGCAATTCCACTCCACTTAGTTCATGTCCATGGGTCATGCAATGTAAGTTTCCTGATTTCACCCTTTCCTCTATTATTCTTAACTTCCACCTGTTTATCTTGTACCCACCAGTTATGTTTCCTAATCTCTGCACCATTTCCCTGGTTCACTACCTTCCCCCTCCCAGCTGATAACTCCCAATGATCTCCATACCTACCATTTGAATCCAATTCTGGTTGTTTGCTTAGTTTGGTTTTTGTTTTAATTTTTTAAGATTATGTTGTTTGTAGTTGTGAGTTTGTTATTTTAATGTCATAGTTTTGATCCTCTTTTTCTTAAGTAAGCCCCTTTAACATTTCATACATTAATGGTTTGGTGATGATGAATTCTAGTTTTACCTAGGAAGCACTTTATCTACCCTTCCATTCTAAATGATAGTTTGGCTGAATAGAGTAATCTTGGTTGTAGGTCCTTTCATCACTTTGAATACTTCTTGCCAATCCCTTCTTGCCTGCAGTTTCTTTCAAGAAATCAGCTAATTATCTTACAGGAACCCCTTTGTAGGTAACTCTCTTCTTTTCTCTTGCTGCTTTTAAGATTCTCTCTTTATCTTTAACCTTTGGCATTTTAATTATGATGTATCTGTGTGGTCTTCTTTGGGTCTAGCTTGTTGGGACTTTTTGGTGTTTCCTGGACTTGTATGTCTATTTCCTTTACCAAATTTGGGACATTTTCCTTCATTATTTTTTAAAGAGTTTACTATTTTCAGAGAGAGGGGAAGGAAGAGCAAGGCAGAGAGGGAGAGAGACATCAATGTATGGTTGCCTTTCACCTGCCTCCAGCTACTGACCTGGCTGGAGAGCTGGCTTGCAACCTGACCATGTGCCTGGGTGGGGATTGAACCAGCAACCTTTGAGTTCGCAGGCCAGTGCCTTATCTACTGAGCCACCAGCCTGGGCCTAGCTTCGCTTTTTCCTCAAGGGAGAGAATTAGGTTTGTCAATTCTTTTCCTAAATATTTTTACTATTAAATCCTGAGTACTTTTCTATATCCTATAGGAGGGTATTAGCCTCTGTTGAGTTTTACCGTTCTCCCATCAGGTACTTCTTGTAGCAAGCCAAGCCTTCCTACCTTTAAATACCATTGTTTAACCTTGGTATAGAAAAGTCAGCTCATGCCATCTTAGATACATGTGTAGCTATTCTAGTCATTTAAGTGGATGAATCCCTGAATGAGCTCTAATAAAGCTGGCTAACACAGGGTGGGGCGAAAGTAGGTTTATAGTTGTGTGTATCTGAAACACAGGGTTTACTCCTGTATCATTATTTATTAATTATTGTATTATTTTCCATATGAGCAATTATAAACCTACTTTTGCCCCAGGATATATATCCAAAAAGAGCCAAAAGTTAGATTTAACTATGTGCATAGGTTCTATTTTTTTAAGGATTACTATGTCTAATAAAACAATATGGACTGTTTAGAAAAATTAAAATCAAAATTATCATACGACCCTAATATAGCTACTATACTCAGAATTTTGGTGAACTTTAAAACCAGTTTTAAAAGTAATACCTCAATATAGCCATTTTATCAGCAATTTAAAGGTTAGGTGTTTGAGACTGAGATTAATGAACAATAATGTGTAGGAGTTTAGGGACTAAGAATGTTTACCAAACTTTAAACTTAAAGTCAGAATTCTGAAAATCCAAACTGTAGAAGAAATGTAAGCATTCACATGTCACATTTCACTCCAATAACCAATAAAAAACCAAATAGATCTGAGTTAACATAGGGATGTTGTGAAAAGGTTCCAAACTCGCAAGTAAACTTTGACTCCAAGAAATAATTTTATGTACCTAGTGATTGGCAGGTGAGCAGGTGTGGGCCTGCTAGTAGCCAGCATTCAAGCCTCAAGCATCATATAAATTATCTCATTGAAACTTTCCTATAATTTTTATGAGGTGGATTTTATCTTCCCAGTTTTATAGAAGAGGAAATAGACTCAGGTTAGATCATTTGTCTAGGGTCTCACAGCCAGTCAGGGTGGACTCTAGATTCAAACTCAAGGCTATCTTTACTTTTAACTGTCCCAGTCTAACCTTCATGCTGTGTTGTTCCCTTCTAGGACTTCAAAGTGCTTGTATTGTTTGGGGAACTGGAGGTTGTCAGAGCTACATTGATGAGTAAACCCAGGGAGATAAGGTCTGTGGTTGCCAGTGGGCAAAGATGAAATCAAAGATCTTTCATAATGTGGAGTGTTCTCTGCATAATCTCAGCAATTTACTCTAAAGGCCAAGAAGCTTACTTGCAATGACGAGTATTTGCTATTTCTTATCATCCCACAAAGTGGATGTACTATGGTGGCACCACAGTCACCAGGAAACTGCCTTCCTGGAATCTGTTTAAAATTTTAACATTAAAAACAAATATAATTTTTTCTTATTGTAGAGCAATATCTTTTCACTAGAGAAACACTAGAAAATAACCATAAGAAGTAAATAGGAACACCTATTATCTGGTTACCAATGAAAATATACCTTGGTTTTTTCCCCCTAGATACATATGTGTATATGGGTATATAATTGGTACCTGCTTATTTTCTTGGGATAATTCCTGGAAATGTAATTGCTAGACCAAAAATATGAACATTATCCATGTTTTAGATATATTTCACTAAATTACCAAATTATATTCCCATATATGTAAAGGATGCCCTTTGTCCTACATCCTTGCTAACACTTGATATCAATCATCTCTATTCCTATCTCTTTTTAAAATCTCCAGATTTAGTCTGGTTAAGATTTTAATATTAGTTTTAAGATCTTATACCACAAACTTCTCACACAGCACCTTCGTTAGGGCTTGAAGAGTTATGGAAGTGGTTTAAAAATTCTTCCTATAGTAAACATGGCAAGTGCAGGTGCAACTTTCCACCACTGTGCCATCTTTGAGAGCTGGAGGTGGAAAGTTGGTAGAGTAAGGCATCTTACAAGCTGTCATTGAAACCATCTGGCCAGACCTTGTCTCCATTTTTCTTGTTAAGATATCGATAAATGTGTATAAGATAATGTGAAAGGCTAAAATGACTGGTTTCATGATCTTCGGAGAACAGGCACTCACTCAGATGTCCTGACCGCAGTGCAGACACCACCTAGAGTATGCTGCTCACTCTGCAAGTCTGATCCTCCGACAACCTGTCACCTTGCCACCATGCCTGGGCATCTTCATTTCCAATATTCTCTAGCCTGCATCTGGGGAAAGTTATTTTTCCTTCTCTGGGCTTGGTGTCAGAAGCTGTGGGTTTGAATTTCAGCTCTGCTTTGTATAATTTCCATGTGCTCTCCAAGTTTCAATTTCTTAATCTGTGAAATAGAGAGATTTATTACCTTTTTCTCATGGGATTGTTGTGAGAATCAAGTACAATACTGTCTATGAAAATGCTTTGTGAGCTATATGGCTTGATCTACAATGTAAGGCTTTTAATACTATAATAATTTTCCTCCCTTGTCAGCTCTTTGTTAAAGAAAAAAGTGGTCTTGGAAGACTTGGAGAGAGGGACCCCTTAATTTGCATATGGAGCCCAGAGGGAGTCAAAAGGCCTCAGTCCAGGCTGGGCTCCTTCCCTGGGGGCTGCCTGTAGGAAAGCCATCCAGCCTTCACCATCAGCTGAGAGGGCTGAACCAGATTGTCTCTCAAGACCAGTGCAGCTCCTGAAATCTATGGTGGAGCAAAGGGGAAGAGAAATCTACCCTACTTAATAGCTAACTTGGTGCTAGGTGACAGGGTGCTCCGAACCTGCAGGCTATGAGAGGTGTTATGGGATGAAATAATCATCGGTGACATTCTCCTCTGGGTAATTTGTCCAGCACAAGATTTGCATAATGGACATAAACGTGGGCACTCCACAGGAAACGTTCTCTCTGTACTGGGGTCTGCACCACTAGCCATGAATCTTTCAGAGTCCTTTTTTTTTCCCTCCATGATGTTATTTCCCAACCACTTTCCTGTGATCTCCCCCTGGGTCAGATGCAGTGGAGAGGGCAGCAGAATGAGTCCTGATAAACTGGGTACACCTCTCTTTGCTCCCCCAGGTTCCCCTTTCCTTCCCACATCCCTTCTCTGCATTCTCTTTATTTTCTTCTCCTCTACCCTTCTCCATACATCCTTCAATTCTTCACCTCTGCAAAAAACTGCCCCTTACAGGAAATCCATTTCCTTTTGTTATTCTACAGTGTTTCTACAAAAATTAGGAGAACCCGAGATTTATCATTCTGAGTCAGTCCCCTGCAGGAGTGAAAGTGACAAATTTCTCAGAAGAGTGGCTGTCTCACTGCTCCCTCTCCCCCATACCCACCCTGCATCTGCACTCAGAATTAACCAGACTAGGGAAGAAGAGGGTTTTGGACACCTAGCAGAAATACATTGAAGGAAGGGAAATATATGGGGGAAACAAATAGAAGCTAGGAGGTATTAAACGAGGTTTGCTATGTAGCCTCAAGTTGGTGCCCACTCCATGATGAGCAGTCCCCTCTCCTGTGATTGAGCCATCATCCTCTTTCTAATATAAGAAAGAGGACACCTCTACAAAGGGAAATTCATGTCCTGCTTTTAGACAGGGGGAGGGCAACCTTTCCTGAGTCTGCTGTTTCTCATTGCCTTAAGCCTAAAATAGTCTGTATACCCAACTGACGTATTTTGTGGTGACATACTCTGATCCTCTTATTAGCAAAAAAACCAGATGGAAGAATAAATTAACTAGTGTGAATACCAAATTAAGTCAAATTAAGTGAATAACTATTCTCTTGAGTACTGCAATGGGTACTTTGCTGGGGAGTTGGGAGTGGTGGGAAAAGAGGAAAAACCAGAAGTCACCATTTCCTAAGAACAGATTAGGAACAAACACTTGAATACTTAAACAGCAAAATCACACACAAATAGTCATTCAGATGGACAGAAGGATAGTAATTGCTAAATGAAATGCCATGAGAGTTAGTGGAGAGTTGAGAAGAGGGAAACAACAAGTGCATGGCAGGTCAGAGGAGAGGGGCTTTAAGGAACAAGCCAGGCATTTGTGTAGAACCTAAATGAGTGGAGAGAACTGAAAAGGTCATTCCAGGGCAAAGGAACAGGCTTAGAGATGGCAAGGGCTCAGAAATACAAGACATTCTGTGGAGCAGGAGCTGAAAATGAGTGCATGTGAAAGGGGGATGGTGACTTCAATAAACTAGGCTGGGCCACCTGTTAGATTTGAGCTAATGTCTAAGAAACTGGCCATTTGCTCCAGAGGCAAAAAATAGAGTGTGAGGTCACCTTTCTGGGGCTAGACTGGCCACCCCAGCTCACCACCCTAGAGCTTTGTCTTACGGTGACAGCCCAGGAGCCAGTCAGTGCTGCTGATCACTAGTTCCTGGATGATTGGTAGAAACAAGCTCAAGAAAGGTTTTGGTGGGAGGACACCAGGAAATTTCGACAGTGTTTGACAGACACTCACCTGGGCTTTCCCCAGGCATTGGCATTCGTAATATGTTTGACTAATTCCATCCACCTGATTCAGGAAATCAACTTGGCTGCTGAGTAAGTGGAAGCCAGCTCAGAACCTTGTGGGCAGCTCTGTTAGGCCAGCCCAAACCAGATGCTACTGAATTTCAACATGGAAACATCTTCACTTTCCTATTGTTCTCTCCACCCCTGCCCTTGTCAAGGATCCCTCCGGAGTAGAACAGGTATGGTCCTCAGCCACGAGGCAGTGCAGCTGTGAGACTTAAGGCTCTTGTCTGCTTGTCCCAATCTCTTGCAGGGATAGTTGATTTGCAGTTCCTCAGTTTCACAAAATGTAATGCATCGAGTGAGCCCCACTGTAATTTCATGGCAAGTCTCACCCTTTCTTTTACATTCCCTAAAGCAGTGCATCCCAGACTTCCATGTCTTAATGAGTCCCTTGTGTATTTTGTGAACATGCAGTCTGATTCAGTAGGTTTAGGGCGGGGGCCTGAGATTCTACATTTTAAACAATCTCGCAGGTGCTAGCAAGATAGATGCTGCTGCTCCCAGGGTCAGACTGAGCAGGCAGATGCTCCGGGATGGCCAGGGTGGGGATGGAGCTTGCCTTCACATTTCGAATTCTTGTTTGACACATTCTTGCTGCTTCCCCTCCTGACGCTGCTGCTCTCTCTTCACGTCACTTTGCTGCTGTGCAGCCATTGTGACTGTTTTGTATGTAAAGAATTTTCCCTTAGACATGGAAATATTGGAAGAGAATTAAAGCACAAGGTAGACATGGGAACAATTTGAATGCTAAGCTCATGCCTTAAAAGTTTCCTTGCCCTCCTGGTTGGTGTGGCTCAGTGGATTGGCACTGGCCTGCGAGCCCAAAGGTGGCTGGTTCGATTCCTAGCCAGGGCACATAACCAGGTTGCAAGCCAGGTCTCCAGCCAGTAGCTGGAGGCAGGTGAAAGGCAACCATACATGGATATTTCTCTCCCTCTCTGCCTCTCTCCCTTCCCCTCTCTGAAAATAATAAAATAAAGTCTTAAAAAAAAAAGTTTACTTGCTGTCTCAGTGTTGTCTCTTAGGAACATCTCCATTTCTCTTCTTTCCAGGGAAAACTCAAATTGCTATTATTTGTTTGTGTAGCAATTTTGCTCCTGTTTGTACACTAAAATAGGCTTTGTGTGCTCTCAAAACAAACCAAAGTAAATCCTCTCCAAATGAGAAGTGTCTGATAAAATTCACAGCACTCCTGGATAGAGGAAACTGTCATGGTCATTTTCCTCTTCTTTCTTAGGTAGTACTTTTAGTTTTCTTCTTCTTACTCACGTCAGGTACCTACACAGTGACTGGTACAGCAAGGGAGTTTAATAAATTGTGTCTTGGTTAACAAAGGTAAAGCTGGTGCAAAGGCTTCCACAGGCCCATAGAATAGAGTCAGAATGGAGGGGTTCCTCCATTTGATCTGGAACTTTCTCCAGGGACCTCAACCCTATTCCACCCAGTATTCTCACACAGTACTTAGGAAACACCTTTTTTTAAGTCTGTCCCTCCACCCCTTATTTTTCCTCTTTTCAGCTTATTCTTTAATCCTCTTCCCTCATCTTTCTTCCCTGGGACTCTTTTCATAGGTTATTAATTTTTTCATCAGGAATTATATTCTGAGATAAACACATCCAGGCATGCATCCACACACACACACACACACACACACACTCACACATAAAGACTGGTGACAGTTACAGATGGAGAAAGGAAAGGAATTTTGTCTCCTTTATCCTTGCTGACCTAAGCCACAAGTAAGTCCTAAGCCCACAAACAGCACAGAAGACATGGCACAGTGTTTTTACCTGACAATAACCATTATAAGGACTTCTTTTTAATTTTTAAACCAAAAGTAAAGTTTTGTTCTTGGAAAATTAAAAAAAAAAGATTTTACATATTTTTAGAGAGAGAGGAAGGTAGGAAGAAGGGGCAGGAGAGAAATATCCATGCGTGAGAGAAATATCAATTGGTTGCCTGTTGCACACCTCCACCTGGGGTCCTAGCCCACAACCAGGCATGTGTCCAACCAGAATAGAATCAGTGACCTTTTGGTTTTCAGGGTGATGTCCATTCCACTGAGCCATACCAGTCAGGGCTTGACTATCATTTCATCATGAAAATAATGTTGACCTTTATAAAAGAGAGCTAATTGCTCTGAAGTGTGATTTTTATGGAGTGTCCAGCAGGTACAAAATGGGTTTGAATATTTGACTCAAATAGGTAAAACTAAATGAACAGGTGCAAAGGATTCTGAACCTGTAAATAATCTTTTGCATTACAGAGATTGAGAGAAAGGATGATGTGGAGTTTGTGGGGGTCTGTAGCTTTATGGTGATAGGGGCTGTCATGTTGCCACATTTTTTATTTCTTTAATAGGGGACAGAGAGGTGGAGTTTTGAAAGGAAATGGGATGTGGACCTTCTAAGTGATTTAGGGACTGAAAAGGCAGATAAATAACATATTTAATAGGTTTGAAGAGCCTAAGCAGAGAAATTTGTGCTTTAGGGGGAAAAGAGCTGCAAGGGGCTTGACAGTTGGGAATAAAAACGGTAACACTTCAGGGCCATTCTTACTTGATGTTCTTAACCCTTATTCAGAAGGGTCTGACCTTAACATAAATAAATGTTCAGGGAAATTGGAAGTGTTTTGATATTACTTGGAAATAACACTGGGGTTGAAATAAAGTATATGTGAATAGCTTTGGTTTAGTGTATAAGATTGTGAATAATCTCAGTTTTGTTTCTTTTTGGATTAAATTCTCTATAAATATCCTTCAAACCAAATATGGGATAACATTGTTCAACTGGCTATTTAATGAGGAATCAGAACTCTGATAAAAAGTAAAAATAAACAGAGAAGCCTGTAAAATCATTTAATGTCATCAGTCAGTTCAGACTAGGATCTGCTGCTGTAATAGTCTGTGAATTGCGTGGTTTACCAGAACCAGGGCTTGTCTCTTGACCATGCTCACGTGTTGTCCAGTGTAGGCAAGTAGGCTCTGCTCATGGTGCTCACTCGGAGACTCTCTTACTATACCATCAGTCCCCCACATGTTCCCATAATTCCCAAGGCAGGGGAGGAGCAGTCATGGAGAATGACAAATGGATTCTAGATTTTTCTGCCTAGAAATGAAACACTTCACTTTTCTTTGACCAAAGCAGGCCACATAGCAGAGAGGCCAAGAAGTGTAATCCTCCAGGTTTCTGGAAGTAGAGAAGAGCAGCATTTTGGGTATCTCTATATCTACTGTAGTCCACTCTTCTGTTCACCAAATATTTGGTTCACTCTCTTTACATATATAATGTCTTCAGCCTCTTCCAAGGTAGAGCGGCCAAAAGTTCTATCCTACCAGAGTATGTAGTTCAAAGTCTAGAGTTTCTAAATGGTATGCTATAGTTCATCACATAAGGTCTGAATGGGTAGAATAGAGTGGGAAAATGGCACTAAATACTTCCATTTGGAAAAAGAAAGAATAGGAGATTCACAGTAGTTTTGACCTGTGGCAACCTTGAGATTCAGCTAGGCTGATGTTGTGGGGATCCTATAGCTAGGGCATGTGGCAAGTTCTTGGATCAGAACCGCATTCTGCTCTTCAAGAGGGGCTCAACTCCTAGGGACATTTTGGGATCTCTGGCTTCAACCCCTGGGAGGTAATTTTGCCCCAATAATCTCTTGCTCACATCTGTGATAGTCATCAAATATGCCTTCCTTGGTGCCTTAGTTCCTGCTTCTAGGTGGTTAAAGGTTGAGGGTTTGTTCATGATTAATTTTAAGAGCTCTGTCAAAAATTTTAGTAAGTTTCTTATCTAAATTGGTTCTTTTTGTGGCACAATTCCCAGAATATCTCTATTTCTTTGGTTTGTGTTCCCATAACTCACTCTCTTTGTCTTGATTTAGTGATAGTTTACTAGAACTATACCTTTACACTCTTTATCCTGAATTCTTTTATTCAATTAAAAGGATGTATAAGATGTTTCATTTTGATTCTTTCCTATAGGAAACTTATTTGGTTGAAAGACTTTACTGGCCATTTCTCATTCAGAGTTTTTTAAATCTTTTCTTTTGCTTTTGGGAAATGTAGATTATTGTTGTTGTTTTAATCTTGCAAGGTTCTGAATTTCTGGGCTCCCTTCATTCTCTCATTTTTATTTGCAAACCTGCCAACTCTTTCCTGAACTCATCTCTTTCTTGTATTACCTTGCCAAATGCAAATAATAGTATCTAACACACAGAACTAACATTCTGCTTCCTACTCTCTTCCTTTGGAACTTTTATACTTTTAGATACAATCAATATCTGCCTCTTAAGTTATTGCAGGCAATAATTCTACCAAAGGTTTTGCCATTGCATGGGGGGAGGGCTTTTATCATTTATCTAGCCTAGAATTTCATTATCATCATAGCCTGCCCCCTGACATCTGGGACAATGCCACTGTTTTAGTCTTTTGCTATGGTGGTACCTCACTTCTAGGCATTAGTTTCTATATCTACATACATAGTGTTAGGTTATGGCAGCATATGTTAAACAGGTTTGCCTTTCTTTAAATGAATATAAACACTCTTTTTAAGAATTCTTTTTCAATTATAGTTTATGCTCAATATTATTTTGTATTAGTGTCAGGTGTACAGAATAGTGGTAGATAATCATATACTTTACAAAATAATCCCCTTGATATTTTTAGTACCCATGTGGTACCATACATAGTTATTACAATAGTATTGACTATATTATCTATGCTGTACTTTACATCTTCTTGACTATTTTGTAACTTCCAATTGTTACTTCTTAATCCCTTCACCTTTTTTACCCAGCCCTCCCTCTCTCTCCCATAACAACTTTTGAAGTTTGGGTATTTAAAACTAAATGTGTTTAACCACTCAGTTTTCTTTCTGGTACATTTTTAGCATTCAACTTATTGGGGACATTATTAACCCTTACTTATTTTCATTGCCTAGATCAGCACTGTCCAATATAAATATAACACAAGTTACATGTGATTTTGTAATAGCCACTAGTAGTCAATGAGATTTTACAATAGCTGTCTTAGGTCTCTGGAGTCTTGCTTTGTTTAGTTGATCCTTGTAGGTTGTTGATAACCAAATACTTTATGATCACACAATCATCTCTATTCCTGTTATGTGGGACTGACTGACATGACAACTGGATTAAGCAAAAATTATTTTTTAAAGGAATGTATACATTAGAAAAGATATTAATTTATAGGTCATTTCAAAGAGAGTATATGGGACCAAAACCAGGAGCTCTTAATGCTGTGACCTAATATTGAAGTTCTCCATAGGATGTAATAGACACTCAATAAATAGTGCTGTGTTTTCTTGAGAAGATATAAGGTAAATAAATAGTAAATAAATAGAACTAAATGTGTACATTTAACTATATATGTATCTCCAACAATCCCATGTCATTATGTTCTTGGTTAATATATATGTGTTTCGTTTCTTTTCATAATAATATTTTAAACTAATTAAGATAGAAACTAACTAGTACAGTCTATTATCTGTAATAGCCTGAGCAAACATGCAGTTAGGCATTAAAAAAATCTTGCTAACATGGATGTTTGATCAGCTATAACCTCACATGAGGCTCTGTATAACTCATTTCTGGAACTACAGTGCCTCAGCTGTCTCTCCTTGTGGGTTCGTGAATTGTGTGTAGAGTGTCCTAGCTGTCACTGTGTTGCATGGTGGCTCCACTTGATTTATGGAAACAAAGCTGGTAGCAGCTAGGGTCATGGCTGGTACAGGGCCAGTTAGTGAAGGGCTTCAACTACATAGCTGCGTCCCCAATATTAGCGCATGGTTTACACTAGCAATGAAATAATGATCTGCATATGTTGATTCACTTCAAACCTGGTGGAAGCTGGTTACTACTAGTTTAGCATCCTAAATTCATTATTGTTACCTTGATGGGGGAAATGCTGTGACCATTGATGTAAAACATCGATGTTTTCTTTCTTACACAAAAGGCCATTTAATTCTCCCCAGCAATGCAGAAAATTCTCTTGTATTAAATTGGTCACTTTTAATTCAAGGTGATTTACTTGTTTCTTCTTTCAAGAGAGCTGGTGTAGTCTTCTATGCATTGAGGTGCGGCACTGAGTGGATAAGAGACCCCTGAAGAAGGAGAGTGACTCAGTCACTCAATTTAATGTGCTTTTAAGGATCGACTGCATATATTGCTTTGGTAGCATAAGTGATACATGAAAACATGACTCCTGTTTTCATGGTGTTAGCTTTACAGGATATATGGAAGGATAGGCCTGGTCTTAAAATTTTCTATCAGATGGGTTTAAGGGCTTCAGTCTAGCTAGAATGGGTTGGCTAGGAGACTTGTCTTGAATCTATGTATGTATAAAAATACCATTTTAATTTAGATTGTATGTTTGGGGATGCACATTTAGAGAAGAAGACCAGTTGAGATTATTGGGGGAAACTAAAGTTACCACAAGGCCATGAATATGCCAGAAGCACATCCTGAAACATTTAAGCAAGTGTGAAATAAACTAATTGTGAGCAGAGAGGTAATGAGGAAGGGTATGATGCCCGAGAGAAGAATTCAATACAGTTATTTTATAAGAGTTAAACTTTTGAAAATTTCAGAGGAGAAAGGCAGAGAAGAATCCATGGTCATGGAGAGTAGAAACGTGGATGAAAGGCTCATGATCACAGATTTTTGATAAAATTTGAAGGGTTTTCCAATAAACCCAAGAGCTGCTTCTTCATTCCTTCAGTTTAAGAAAATGGAGGAAATTTCTTTAAATGTGTGATAGACGAAAATAACTTTGCCCCGATAGAATGTACCCTGCCTTTTTAAACAAGCATGTATAATTTTACCTAATCTTTTTTTTGTGTGTGTATTTTTATTTTGTTTTTAAAAAGATTTTACTTATCTACTTTTAGAAAGAGGGGAAAGGAGAGAGAAAGAAAGGGAGAGAAACATCAATGTGTGATTGTCTCTTGCACACCCCCAGCTGGGAACCTGGCCTGCAACCCAGGCGGATGCCCTGACCAAGAACCGAACCAGCGACCCTTCAGTTACCAGGCTGGCACTCAGCCCACTGAGCCACACCAACCAGGGATAGTTTTACCTAATATTAATGGAGAGTAAAAAAATAAGTAAGTGGATTGACTTTGGGGGAAATGGGTGGGTGGGGAGGGGGACAGAGGGGAGCAAAAAGGGCATGGATATAATACAACAAAAATAAAATTAAAAAAAAAATAAGTAAGTTACTGTTATATCAATGCCTGACACATAGCATTTGCTTAATAAATGTTTATTGACCTGCACTTACCTGAGACAAATTAAATTTTTGCAAGTTATTTAAAATTACACATTGGAGCATTTAAAATCTCTGCTTGCTAACATATTTAGGTTTAAAAAAATCATCCTCCATCAGAGACAGTCAAGTAGTAGTCATTTATATGTTGTATGAATAATGATTATTTATTAAGCATTGGTAGGAGTCTAACCACAGGGTTAAAATAGAATTAGTTCAGATTACCACAAAACTACTTGGAGATGTAATTTCGGAATCTCTTACTGATGTCATTCATTTCTTCGGTTTTGTTTTTCCATTCTTAAATTGGAGCCAGAGAGAGGCTTGCTATTTAACACCAAGTCTCCTCTAAGGATGACTTAAATCACGGTTCATGTTGCATGACTAGAAAGTAGAACATACGGTGCATGTCAAGAGGCCTTAGCCATTTGTAGAAGACTGTAAAGATCATGACAGCAATTTGTAACTTGGTTAATCTCTGTAGCAAATTAGTTAAGAATTTTGCTGTGATTTGAGGGCAATGGGGGTGGAAGTTGGGGGTAGAATAAAAGAAAAATTTGGCCCTTTTTTCGTCATCTTTTTTTAGGATCCCCCTTTGATTTCCCTTCAGGAAGTGGAATAGGAAAAAAAAAACTACATTTGTTAGTCACTTCAGGGCAACCACATCTTAAGAGAGTAAGCAGGTCAATTGAAACAAGGACAGTGATTGCTATAAAACCAACAGGTATTCTCATTGACACAACATAGGCGTACATAGAGTGTGTACAGAAAGAGTTTACTGCCCGAAGTAGGTAACCAGAGCAAGATGACAGTGACCATCCTGCGTAACATGGCCGTGGTGAGTAGTAATAATGATTTCTGTTTAGGTATAGTCACTCCTTAAGATTCCAGAAAAACAGACTTCTAAGGAATTAGGCTTGACTGGGGGTATTTCTTTTCAAAGCAGAGCTGACTTTAATTTTGACTCCTGTCTGGTGGAGAAAAAGGAGAAAATATCCAGAAGTTTTAATGGGGTGTAAAACAGCTCTTCACGAGGTAGCTTTTGTATAGTTGGTATTGCAAACCATGTTCTCTCTCCTGTGGCCACCAATGTAGAGTCAACTAGTTTAAAACTCTAATTTCATGTGGGAACTTAGCCAGCCTATTATGATGGAGATATATACGTGTGTGTGTGCGTGTGTGTGTGTGTGTGTATGAAATCAGGGTCCTAAGAATTTAATGATTTCCCCAAAACTATGGGTAGAGAAGGAATGTCCTGTGGAGGAAGTAAAACCATCTCATGATGAACTTTGGACAGCTCCTAAGGAAGAGAACTTTGCCATGTCTCTCATAACTGATTACTTTTGTATTCTCTTGTTCCTCTTTGAGGATGAAAATCTATCTGTCCTAAGTGTAGAATCTTGCCTGGCAGTAGTCAGATAAGACCTGGGGAGACTTTTTCACAGAGAAGAGCATGAAAACAGGGCTTGGGAAATCACTCATATTATTGCCTTAAATAATCCCTCTTTTTTCCCCTTGGTATAAGCTATGTAACTTAAAAGAGCTTGGATTTCATAAAAAAGCCATGGCATATGATGGTGATAATAGTATATTGTATTTACATAGCCTTTTAGAGATGACAAAAAATACAACAAAGTGCAGCATTTAAGGGCATAGGCTTGGAGTAAGACTGGGTTCCGTCACTTACTAAATGTAATATTTGGAGTACATTTTAAATCACTATCTGCATTATTATTCCACTAATCTATGTCAAGCAATAATAATGGCATGTCTCCCATGGGATTTTGGGGAAATTAATTGATATCATTCCAAATGACTAAATCTATATATACTCTGAAATGGCAGGTCTATGCATGTGTAGTTTTTAGTTAATTGACCACTTTACTATATCAATCAATGAAGATAGCAAAAGCATTCAATGAGTGTTAAATATTAGTATTAATAATATTATTGTTTTTACCTGAGACTCTCAACAACCTAGTGAAGTAGATTGGAATTGGAAACTACTTTCCCCATCATACACATGAACAACATCCCAAGTTGAGTGATTTAACATCATTGGGTACTATTCACACAAGAACTGGGACACAAATCCAACTTTAATGGCTCCAAGTACAATATTCTTCTCCTTGAATGATTCAGAAGCAAGGTTTCTGAACCTCTCAGAGAAGAAGCAGTATTGTATATATTGCTCTTAAGAATGAGCAAAAGCCTTGTCAGAGACCCTGCTCTGTATTGCACTACAACTAAAATCTACAGTTTTAGAGCCATAGCATTGTGGAGCAAGCTAGAGGGATTTGCAGGCCTCATCTGTTTTCCTGGTTAAGGGCCATGTGACCCACAACACATGCATTCCAGACACAGCTGTCACATTGTTTAAAATGCTAGGCTCCTCTAGTGGGACAAAGCTAAGATTAAACACATGTGAGTGGCTATAGGTTGGTAGCAATGATAAGGATCTTCAATAGCAATAGCACTGATGGCTGAGAACTAGGTTTGAGTCCCCAGACTGTCATTAACAGGCTGGTGAACCCAACCAAGTTATTTGTTGCCTCTCAGTCACAACTTCTTCACCTAATTGGGATAATTACCTCACCTACTCTCATGTGGTAGGTCAGCCAGCTTATTAGGATGGAGATATATATATCTCCATGAAGTAGATTTGAAAGTCTGGATAATCCAAAGTTTAAAGAGATGTGAAAGTGTTTTCTAATATACTTAAAGAATATAAGCAAATGTAATAACAACTTATTAGAAGCTTGGCAATTTTTGCTAAATCATATAACCTCATGGTACAATTATTTTAAAGCTTTGGTAAGTAAATATGACAATGATTTAGTGAACATGATGCAGAAGAGAAAAGACAAAAGAGGAATTTATGTAGAAAATCTAAGGAAGTGGTTGATAGGCTTGGGAAGCTATCTAAGGACCCCCTGACTAAGCAGGCACCCTTTTACTTTTTCAACCTTTGTAATGCTGTGTCCAGACGGAAGGTGCGTGAGGCCAAATTTCACATCTTCCTTGTCCACTGTGTATCATCAGCACAATGTTCACTTAATAATTGTCACCTTTGCTGAATATTTACCATTTGCAGCAGTGCTCTCCATGCTTTATATGGATCATATCATTTAATCTTCACATTTTCTGGTGCAGGAAACTGAGTCACAGCTGGTAAGAGTCCTAGAACTGAGTGATGGACCCAGGACATCTGGTTCCAGAGCCCATGTCCTAAATCACCACACTGCAGAGACAACCTTGTTGAATGAATGGATGATTGTGGGAGAAGAAAGTAGATGACTGATGACTATCTGAAGGCAAATCAGCCCCATTCAGGCTTATCTGCATCAATCTCATTTTTCCACTTCTTTTTAGTATCAGCTATCTGGTACAGCAAATGGACATCAAAACTGTTTTGTTGACTCCTCATTCTTTACCTCCAGCATCTGCAAAATAGAAAAAGGAGGTCCTTTAACTAATGTGTCTGATTGCCTCACCTACCTTTACTCATGGGAGGCAAGAGCCTGAGCCAGAGAATGAAAATAACTCAGCTTCAGTTTTTGTTCTGCACTTTGTTGAGAGTCGCAGATGGGCCTCAACCCAATAAGGTTCAGTGGTGATGGTGAGGAGAGCAAAGGACTCTCATGACAAAGGGAAGCAGCAGAGATTTTCAGTTCTTCTTTTATTTCAGTTAGGTCTTCACAGAACACCTTCTTTCCTTGTGCTTTCCTGTAATGCCAAATAAACGAGCATGCCAGTATAAGCATGAAGAAAATATATGTTCTGGAGTTCAAGAGAAATAGTTTCCATGGTCTCTGCTGTTGTGCATCATTAATGCCCCTGCTTCTTTCAATTAGCATGGATCATTGGAACTCTGCTATAGTGTGTTTCTTCCCGAGATTGTGGGAGATTAACTATACTGTTAATTTAACCGCATTGTTTTGCTTTTGTTATTCACTCACCTGCTTTTTGTCCATCCAGAAAGTGCTTATGAAACCCCCATTCTGTGACACATTCTCCTGCAGAAACTTACAATCTAGTAAGTGTAGATCTGACACAAACACAAATAGTACATTTCCAGATAGTAAAGAAAAGATGTTTAAGTGATAGATGGTAAAACCTCTAAGACTTAAGGATAATTAACATAATTCTAATTGAAGTATGCTTAGAGACAGTTTCTGGAGGAGACCACACCTGAGTGGGTCTTGATAGATGGGTAGGATTTGGAGGGACAGAGGTGGGCAGCGTATTCTAGGTGAAGGAATGGCAGGGAAAAGGGTTTTGTGGAGGATTCATGGAATATGAGGCTGGAACTACCATAAAAACAAGATCTATCATTTAGTAAGCTTCCATTTTTGTTAGACAGATTTATAGGGGCTTTACATAGAACATTTCATTTCATCTTTGGATTACTATTATTAAGCAAGTGTTACCATGCAGCTGGAAAGAAGAGAAACCAGAGACTCAGGGTGAGACTGGGTCAAGACTTAAACCAGTCCCAGATCCTGTCATCTCTGTCTCACTGGTTAGGAGCTCTCATACTTCAGAGGCTCAGTCACCAAGCTAATGAGTTTAGCTTTCAGTTTGGTACCGTGATATCTTCATGTATGATTGTTCTAAATCCCAGGTAAGGATCTGAGGTTCAGAGAGAAGCCACCATCTCATAAAAGATCAGGAATGCCAACTTCAGACAAATCATGGGATGTCTTTTGCCAGCAAGTGACACCAGAGTCCCTAACCAGTTGCAACCTCGTCTATTTTCCAGGTCAAGTGTCTGCTGCTGTTGGTGTTGGGGCTCACTCTCCTCAGGGAGGGGGCAGCTAGGAAAAGCCTCCAAGTGAGGGATACTGCCCTTTGTCCTCCTCCAGAGGACAACAGTGTGAGGGTTGACATTCGCATCCTGAGACAAAACCAGGCTGCTTCCATCTCACATGACTTACAGAACCGCTCCAGCTCCCCCTGGGATTACAAGTAAGTGCAGAGGAAAGCGTCGTCCCATTCTTTTGAAAAATATGTTAATTGATTCCTATCAGAAAGTTAGAATATTTAGAAAAAATAGAAAAACTGAAACCCCTTACATTCACTCTTAAAAAATAAATCCCATTTTACCTGGGAGCTCACATTTTTCTTGCTGTTTTGGGTTAGGTAGTTGAAACTATTAATACTTTGCCTCCAACTTCCCACTGACTCTGCCTTTCCCTGCTTCATGAAGTGCTAGATTGGACTTCACAAACTTTCTGTGTTGGAAGAGAAGTCTCTTTAAAGCAGCTCACATAACTATCCCTGCCTGGGAATAAGTGGGAACCAGGAAAGTCAAGTTTAGAGAGATCCACTCAGGTTAGACATTGGTCTTAGGAATGGAGAAGAGAGCCGAGTAGAAGTGAAAAATCTGTTTGGGAAGTGGGAATGTTCAGGGTATAGTTTTGTGACCTGTCTTAAGTGTAGGTTCCTGAAATATCAAGCGCTCACCTAAATCCTCCCAATATAAGTATAACAGATTCCAGGGATAATTAGAAATGCTTCTGGGCTGCCTGTATTGAAGGGAGTGTGGATGGTGGCAAGTTGGCGGATTGGCTTGGCTGCCTTTAAGCCTTCTGGCAAAGGGACCTGTTGAGGGAGAAATTGAGAGAAGGCACTGGGTTTGCAGACCTCTGGCTTTGGTTTCCTTTTCCAAACAGCAGACTTTGTAGACTGTAGACTGGGAGGCCTACTGGTGATTTCAGTCTCCAAGTAAAGGATGAATAATAATTATAATAATAGCATTGTAAGAACTGAACTAAAAAATCTAACCTTTATTGAATGCCAATGTTTTACGAATGTATTGGATATGCATTTGTATTACTGAATGATCTCAACAAGTCCATGAGTGATATATGACAGTCTCCATTTTATAGTCAAGGGAAGGAGGCTTAGGGAGTTACGCCCCTGCCCGAGGGCTACTTATGAACCCAGGCTGGCTGATCCTGAGCCTGAACTGCAGCCTGGGCTGCTCAGGACCACCTCTGGGCAGGGGAGCGCCCAGTGCTGTGGGGCTCTCATCCTTTGTATGCTTTCCCTCCCTGTCTCACCACCTGCTTTTACCTGCTCCTCCTGCAGCATCACCAGGGACCCTCACCGGTTCCCCTCCGAGATTGCAGAGGCCCAGTGCAGGCACTCCGGCTGCATCAATGCCATGGGGGAGGAAGACAGATCCATGAACTCCGTTCCCATCCAGCAAGAGTTCCTGGTCCTCCGGAGGGAGCCCCAGGGCTGCTCTCGCTCCTTCCGGCTGGAGAAGGTGAGGGTGACTGTTGGCTGCACCTGTGTCACCCCCATCGTCCGCTATGCTCGTGACCTGGGCCCTGCACATCAAGTTAGCTGAAGAAGCTGAAGTGCCCCTCCTCTCCCTGCAACAAGTCCTGTGTGGTCCCCTACTCTCCCCACCTCATTGGGTTCCTAATGAGGTCTGCATGGAGTTCTCAAAGCTTTGTAAAAGATGTAGTATTAACTTTTTGGGGCGCTTCCAAATCCAAAAGTCATCCTGAGCAGTTTCAATGTCTCAACCCCTGAAAATGAATGGAGGGGAGTGGAGGAGTCCTTGGTCCCCTCCGTCCATGTGCAGTGACGACTACCATGCAGTCACTGCCATGCAGTGCCACTCCCTGGGAGCTTGGTTGGTAAAAGGGGCCTCCGTTCCATGCGAATAAAAATACAGAAAATATACCCACAATGTAAGAGAGTAGGAAGAGCTGCACAGGCTGGGGTGGGGTGGGGAGGATGGGGGTAAGGATCTAATATGTGTTTATTAAGCATTTGCTAAATCTAGATGAGGTTGGCCTGATGTTTATATTTGTGATGAAACTGTTCATGTATTTATGATGTACCAATTATATAAAATTTTAGGAGAAAAATTAATATATCAAGTACTAATATAATAAAATATTAATGATTAAAAATACTTCGTGTTCATCTCAGATTGTACTTGCAGATCTTGTAGCCCTAAAAAATTTTAAATTCTATATACTTGCCATTTTTTTCATATTTTTTCATCAGAGCACTAGTGTTAGAATTAGTTTATTAGTAGCATTATTTTTTGTGTGAGAGCTAGGTGATATTAGTTTTTTCCAGCTTTATTGAGATATAATTAACAAATAACATGGTGTAAGTTTGAGGTATACAATGTGATGATTTGATGCATAACTATATTGTGAAATGATTACTACAATAGTTTAGTTAACTTCTCCCTCCTCTCACAGTTATCTTTTTATTTATAGTAAGAACATTTAAGATGAATTGTCTTAGCAAATTTCAAATGTATAATACAGCACTATGCTGTACATTAAATCCCCAGAACTCAATTCACTTTATAGCTAATAGTTCATACCCTTTGTCCATCTCCCCATTTCCTTTACCCCTACCCCTGGTAACCACCAATTCACTCCATTTCTATGAGTTGAAGAGTTATTTTATCATTAATGGTTCATGGGGTTTGTAGGGAGAATTAAGGAAAAAGGTAGTTACCATGTTTCCTGGTAACTCTTTATTGATCCATCTTCCTAGCCACATAATTTTACAAGCTGAAAACTGATTGGCCACTTTGCTAGTCACTAGAGGTACAAAATAAGAAATGCATATTGAAGGTCCACAGTATTGGCGGTGGCCAGCCGCAGAGCCCCTGGTCATTAGGGTTATGGTGGTCACTTTACATTTCCCTTGTTCTGATTTCTTTTGGGTCACTGATTGTCTTTCATTCATCTCTACTGCTTCCTAGTGATGCAGGAGCTTCCATAATCTGGTCTCTATGATATTCAGAGGTTCTTTTGCCCCTCTCTTGCCCAGTTATGGCACACCACATTTTCTCCTTTCTTGCTACTATCTACCTGGTTCAGAGCACATCTGCCCTGCCGCTGTCTTCCAGACCCAAGAGAGGCAGTGGGGCCTGAGTTCTCTTCTCCACCTACAACTTTGCATGAGGATGGGAAAGTGGCAGAGGCCTGGCATCCATTTTTAAGCCTTCAGTGTGGGGAAATTTTATCTAGTCTATTGATGGGGGTGGGGGTGTAGATGGAGTAGTTTTCTAGGCTAGTTCTGCCTTTCTTTGATTCAGAATCTATTGTTTATGGTATGAACATTGATGTTTGTACATAAAATGTTCAGGCTCTTGAAATCTGGAAAACATTTTCTCTCATAGCTATCAACTTCTTAAGTTTGCCATGAATCTCATATAAGAAGTGCCTGTCTGAGTGGCAGGAGAAGTACAGAGATGAAGGAAATTGCAGAGGGAAAAAAGTACACCTCTGAATGTATCAAGATATCTTGTTACACATGTACATGTGTAAAGTCATAACAATATGTGAAGTTCTATGGTCAAGGTAGGGAATGTTACAAAGATACAGAGGGTGAGAGCTCACCAGAGATTTCAGAGAGAAGGTGACTTGTACACTGAGACAAATATGAGTTGTTCTAGAGGAAAATAGGGAAAGGGCATCCCTAGCAAAAAGGACAGTGTAAGCAAAAGCAACAGAGGCACAAAAAAGTTTGATGTGTTAGGGGAACAACAAATATTTCCTTGTGCCTGGGATACTGTGGGCATGGGGACATAGTAGGGGATACATAAACATATTTATAAAACATTTTATTTTTATCGTTGTGCCATTATGGTTGTCCCAATTCCCTCCCTTTCACTCCCCCGTTCTCTCCACTGCCCTGATCACCCTACTCCCACAGTCAATCCCCACCCTGTTGTTCTCATCCATGGGTTGGTCATTTAACATGTTCCTCGAGTAGCCCCATTCCCTTCTTCCTGCCCCTTCTCCTTCTACCTCCATCTGGTCACTGTCAGTCTGTTCCTTGTTTCTATACCTCTGGTTCTATTTTGCTTGTTTGTTTTGTTTATTAGGTTTTTCTTATAGGTGAGGTCATATGATATTTGTCTTTCACTGACTGGTTTATTTCACTTAGCATAATACTCTCCAGTTCCATCCATGCTGTCTAGAAAGGTAGGAGTTCCTTATTTCTGCTGTGTAGTATTCCATTGTGTAAATGTACCAAAGTTTTTTTGATCCATTCATCCACTGATGGGCACTTAGGCTGTTTCCAGCACTTGGCTATTGTAAATAGCGCTGTTATGAACATTGGGGTGCATAGGTCCTTTTGCATTGGTGTTTCAGGATTCATTGGCTATAATCCTAGCAGTGGAATCACTGGATCAAAACACAGTCCCATTTTTAGTTTTTTGAGGAAATTCCATACTGTTTTTCACAGTGGTTGCACCAGCCTGCATTCCCACCAATAGTGTAGCAGGGTTCTCTTTTCCCCACATCCTCTCCAACACTTGTTGTTTGTTGATTTGTTGATGATTGCCATTCTGACAGGTGTGAGGTGGTATCTTACTGTGGTTTTAATTTGCATCTTTCTGATGGCTATTGATGTTGAGCATTCTTTCATATGCCTCTGGGCCCTTTGTATGTCTTCCTCAGAGAGTTGTCTGTTCAGGTCCTTTGCCCATTTTTTAATTGGGCTCTCTGTCTCTCTGGTGTTGAGTCGCATTAGTTCTTTATATATTTTGGATATCAAACCCTTGTCTGAGGTATCATTGGAAAATATGTTTTCCCATACAAGTTGTTTCCCTTTGAATTTTGCTGGTGTTTTCTTTAGCTGAATAGAAATTTTTAAATTTGATCTAGTCCAATTTGTTTATTTGTTCTTTTATTTCCTTTGCCCTTGGAGAAGATCAGTGAACATATTTCTGCATAGAATATCTAAAATTTTACTGCCTGTATTTTTCTCTAGGACCTTTATGGTGGCACTGCTTATGTTTAAGTCCTTTATCCATCTTGAGTTTATTCTGGTGTATGGTGTAACTTGGTGATGTAATTTTTTTTTTTGCATGCCCCTGTCCCAGTTCTCCCAACACCACTTGTTGAAGGAACTGTTTTTACTCCATTTTATGTTCCTTCCCCCTTTGTCAAACATTAATTGACCACAGAGTCCTGGGTTTCTTTCTGGGCTTTCTATTCTGTTTCATTGATCTATATGTTTATTCTTATGCCAGTACCAGACTGTTTTGATTATAATAGCCTTGTAGTATAGTTTGATGTCTGGTATTGTGATTCCTCCTACCTTGTTCTTCTTTCTCAAGATTGCTATGGCTATTCATGGGTGTTTTTGACTCCATATAAATTTTTGAAGTATTTTTTCTGTCTCTGTGAAGCCTGTCATTGGTATTTTAATTGGGATTGCATTGAATCTATAGATTGCTTTGGGTAGTGTGGACATTTTAATGATGTTAATTCTACCCATCCATGAACATGGTATATGGTTCCACTTATTTGTATCTTTCTTAATTTCTTTCTTCAATGTTCTGTAGTTTTCTGAGTACAGATTTTTTACTGCCTTGCTTAAGGTTTATTCCTAAGTACTTTATTTTTCTTTTTGCTATGGGATTTGTTTTCTAGCTTCTATTTCTGATGTTTCATTATTGGTATACAAAAATGCTTTTGATTTCTGAATATTGACTTTATATCTAGCTATTTTGCTAAATTTGCTTATTAGGTCAAGTACGTTTTTGATGGTGTCTATTGGCTTTTGTATATACACTATCATGTCACCTGCAAATAATGAGTTTGACTTCCTCCTTTCCAATCTGGATACCTTTAATTCCTTTTTCTTCTCTGGTAGCTATGGCTAGAACTTCCAAAATGATGTTGAACAGAAGTGGAGAAAGTGGTGAGCCTTGTCTTATTCCTGATCTTAGGGGGAAAGCTTTTAGTTTTTGCCCATTGAATATGATGTTGGCTTCAGGTTTCTCATATATGGCCTTTATGATGTTGAGGTATGCTCCCTCTATTCCCATTTTGCTGAGGGTTTTTATCATAAATGGTTGTTGTACTTTATCAAATGCTTTTTCCAGCATGTATTGATATGATCATATGGTTTTTGTCTTTAATTTTGTTTACATGGTGTATTACATTTATTGATTTGTGAATGTTGTACCATCCTTGCATCCCTGGGATGACACCCACTTGATCATGGTGTATGATCTTTTTAATGTATTGCTGGATCTAGTTGGCCAATATTTTGTTAAGAATCTTAGCATCTATGTTCATCAGAGATATTGGCTTATAGTTTTCTTTCTTAGTTGTGTCTTGACCTGGTTTTGGGACTAGAATACTATTGGTTTCATAGAAAGAGTTTGGGAGTCTTCCCTCTTGTTGGATTTTTTGGGAATAGGTTGAGAAGGATAGGAGTTAGTTCTTCTTTAAGCATTTGATAGAATTCACCTGTGTATCCAGCTGATCTGGGGCTCTTGTACTTTGGGAGATTTTGGATTACTTCTTCGATTTCACTAGTTGTGATTGGGCTATTCAGGCTTTCTGCTTCCTCTGGATTCAGTTTTTATAGATTATACATTTCCAGAAATGTGTCCATTTCACCCAGGTTGTCATATTTCTTGTCATATAGTTGTTTGTAGTAATTTCTTACAATCCTTTGTATATCTGAAGTATCAGTTGTGATTCCTTCTCTGTTGTTTCTGATTCTGTTTATTTGGGTCCTCTCTTTTTCTTGAAGAGTCTGGGTAAAGGATTGCCAATTTTGTTTATTTTTTCAAAGAACTAGCTCCTGGACTTATTGATTCTTTGAATTGTAGTTTTAGTCTCTAAATTATTTAATTCTGCTCTGAGCTTGATAATTTCCTTCCTTCTACTTGCTCTGGGCTTTGTTTGTTGTTGTTCCTCTAGTTCTTGCAGCTTTATGATTAGGTTGTTTGTATAAACTTCTTCTTCTTTTTTTTTTTTTTAAGGTAGGCCTGTATTGCTATGAATTTCCCTCTGAGGACTGCCTTTGCTGTGTCCCATAGGTTTTTGGACTGTTGTGTATCCATTGTGATTTGTTTCCAGAAACTTTTTGATTTCATCTTTGATCTCATTGTTTATCCATTCCTTACTTAAAAGCATATTATTCAGTCTCCATGAGTTAGAGTGTTTTTGTTTTTTCCCTTGAGGTTGGTTTCTAGTTTCAATCCATTATGATCTGAGAAGATGCTTGGTATGATTTCAATTTTCCTGTATTTGTGGAGGCTTGTCTTATGACTTACCATGTGGTCTATCTTAGAGCATGTTCATGTGCATTTGAAAATAATGCGTATTTTGCTTCTTTGGGGTGAAGGTTCTGTATACATCAGTTAGGTCCATTTCCTCTAGAGTGTTGTTCAATGCCACAATATCCTTGGTGTTTTTTTGTTTGGAAGAGCTGTCTGTTGTTGATAATGGGGTACAAAAATCCCCTACTATTAGTGTGTTGCTGTCTATATCCTTGAAGTCCTCCAAGATTTTCCTTATATATTTTGGAGCTCCTATCTTGCATGTATATATGTTTACCAGAGTTATATCTTCTTGATGGATTGTTCCCTTAAGTATTATCAAATGTCCTTCTTTGTCTCTTTTTATGGCCTTCATTGTAAAATCTATTTTGTCTGAAATAAGTATTGCTACTCCAGCCTTTTTTTATGTTCATTTGCTTGATATATATGTTTTCCATCCCTTCACTTTGAATCTGTGTCGATCTTCTGTTCTGAGGTGGGTCTCTTGAAGGCAGCATATATGTGGGTCATGTTTTCTTTTCCATTCAGCTATCCTCTGCCTTTTGATTGGCACATTTAACCTGTTTTACCTTTAAAGTTATTATTGATTGATACTTATTTACTGCCTTTTTTTTTTTTTTTTTACTTTGTACTTGTGTTCCTGTCTGTCTCTCTGTTTCTTCATTTTTTTGAAGCAGACCCTTTAGCATTTCTTGAAATGCTGGTTAGGTAGAGATGTATTCTTTTAGTCTTCTTTTGTCTGGGAAACTCCTTATTTCTCCTTCCGTTTTGAATAAGAGCCTTGCTGGGTAGAGTATTGTTGGTTGCAGGCCTTTTTTTTTCCCCATGACTTGGAATATTTTTTGCCATTTCCTTCTGGCTTGTATTGTTTCTGTTGAATAATCATTTGATAACCTTATGGGCATCCCCTTATATATTATTTGCTGTTTCTCTCTTGATGCTTTTAGGATTCTCTCTTTGTCTTTGAAATTTGCCATTTTACTTATAATGTGTCTTGGATTGGGTCTGTTTGGATTCATCCTCATTGGGACCTTCTGTGCTTCCTGAATTGAGTAACATTTCCACACATCATATTAGAGAAGTTTTCTATCATTACTTTTTTGAACAGATTTTTCATTCCTTTTTTCTTCTCCTTCTGGTATCCCTATGATACAGATATTATTGCGTTTCATGTTGTTCTGCAGCTCTCTTAAAACCTCTTCATTCTTGTTCAGCCTTTTTTCAATCCATTGCACTGTGTTGGAATATTGTTCTACATTGTCCTTCAGCTCACTGATCTGATCCTCTGCTTCCTCTAGTCTGATGTTGATTCCTTCTATTATGTTCTTCAATTCAGAAATTGTATTCTTCATTTCCTCCTGGCTCTTACTGATAGTTTCTATGTCCTTTTAAGTGCTGGTGTAGTTCTCAGTGAGTTCCTTGTAGCTTCCCTGGAGTTCTTAGTAGTTACCCTGGAGTTTGCAGTTTTCTTTGAGCTGACTGAGCTCATTAAGCTTCTCTATCATCATTATTTTGAATCCCATATCTGATAGTTTGCTTGCCTCTATTTCATTTAGTGATCTTTTTGGGGATTCCTCCTTTCCTTTTGCTGATGGACTGTTTGTTTTTCTCCCTATTTTTAGGTTTTGTTGTAATTCAATCAGTCTGTGATCAGATGCCAGGCTAAGGAACTGCTTGGCTGGAAGGATTGATTTAGTTGTAATCCCTTTGGTCTGTGATCCATTTCCAGGCTCAGATGCAGCTTGGGGTGACAGACTGATTCAGTCGTAAATTAATAAATCAGCTACCAAACTCAGGCCCTGCTGGACTAGACAGAAAGGTCAATTGTAATCTAATGGCTCAAGCACCAGCTCAGGTGCAGCCTGGTGGGACTGATTCAGATGCAAAACAATGAATCTGTGATCAGCTGCCAGGCTAGGCACCACTGGGCTAGGCAGCAAGATCCAATTTTACCAATGAATCTGTGTTCATCCATCAGGCTCAGGAGCTGCTGGGCTAGACAGGAAGGTTCAACTGTAATCCAACAAATCTGTGATTAGCCACCAGGCTAAGGTGGCACTGGGTTTGACTGAAAGATTCTATTGTAATCCAATGGATCTGTGATCAGCTGCCAGGTGAAGGGGTCACTTGGCTAGACTAAAAGATTCAATTATAATCCAATGAGTTTGTGATCAGCTGCCAGGCCCAGAGGCCACTGGATGGGACAAACCAACTCAGTTGTGAACCAATGAATCCATGATCAGCCACCAGGCTCACTTGCTACTGTGCTGGGCTGGCTGACTGACCCAGCTGTAAGCAGAGAGTTTGTAATCAGTAGCCAGGCCCAGGCGCTGCTGGGAGAAAAGAACTGACTCAGTTGCAAAGCAATGAATCTAGGATCAGCCACCAGCCTCACATGCCACTGTGAGGGGACTGACTGACTGACCCAGCTGCAAGTCAGAGAGTTTGTAGTCAGCTGCCGGTCCCAGGCACTGCTGGGTGAGAAATACCTCTTCAGGTGCCAACTATTGTATCTGTGCTCAGACAGGGCAGGGCAGGAGAGGTTTATTTAGATGTAAATCAATGAATTGTTATCAGGCACCAGGCTCAGGAGCCAGGCAGGGCAGATTGCTTCCAGTGGGTGGGGCTAATAGGACCTTTGTACGGAAGCCGCTTGGCGCAGTGCAGTCCGCCTCAGATGTGGGCATTGAGTCAGCACCAGGATCCCCCACAGCCGCCTCCCCACTTTTCTCCTCCAAAACACCACTGCAAACTCTCCCCATGTGTCTCCAGTCTTCTCTGCCCTCCGTCCACTGGAGCCCAGGGTAGGTGGATGCCAATCTATTTTCACTGTGGTCACCCTAGTAGTTCTCTGTTTCCAGCGCTCTCTCAGGCTAGTAAACCCCATGGCTTTCCGCCCTTCTCAGCTGGATGCTGCTCTGCTCTCCGCCATGTTGCTGTAGCTGGGACACCCCACTGGGGGACCAGAACCCACACTTCTCAGGTGGAGCCCCTGGCTCCGTCCCTTCAGCTGCTGCCTGTGGTGGGGACCCAGCCAGCCCTCTCGCATTTCCATGATTCCTATCACTCACATTGTGATGAAGCGGCCTCTTCTGTTTTGTCCGTGGTTATAGGGCTTCTTTCCAGCTGGTGTTCTGTTGGTAATTCCAGCTGACTTTTTCTCCAAAAAAGTAATTTCAGATGCAACCTGGGAGGAGATTGGTGTAGCTCCACTTACTCTTCTGCCATCTTGCTGGAATTTATGTGTCTGTTCTTATACCAGTACCAGACTGTTTTGATTAATGTAGACTTGTAATATAGTTTAACATCAAGTATTATCATTCCTCCTACTTTGTTCTTCTTTCTTAAGGTTGCTGAGGCTATTTGGGGTCATTTTTGGTTCTATATAGATTTTTTAAGTATTCTAGTTCTGTGAAATATGTCATTGGTATTTTAAGAGGAATTGCATTGAATCTATAGGTTGTTTTGGGTAGTATAGACATTTTCATGATGTTAATTCTTCCAATCCATGAACATGGTATATACTTCCATTTATTTGTATTTTCCTTAATTTCTTTCTTCAGTGTTCTGTAGTTTTCTGAAAGCAGGTTTTTACTTCCTTGGTTAAATTTATTCCTAGGTACTTTATTTTTCTTGTTGCTATAGAAAATGGGATTTTTTCCCTTACTTTCTGTTTCTGATATTTTATTGTTGATGTACAAAAATGCCTTTGATTTCTGAATATTAGTTTCAAATTCGGCTATTTTGCCAAATTCACTTATTAGATCAAGTAGGCTTTTAGTGGAGCCTATAGTGTTTTCTATGTACACTATCATGTCCTCTGCAAATAATGACAGTTTTTCTTCCTCCTTTCCAGTTTGGATGCCTTTGATTCCTTTTACTTCTCTGATCACTGTGGTTAGAACTTCCAATACTATGTTGAAAAATGTGGTGAAAGTTGACAGTATTGTTTTATTCCTGATCTTAGGGGGAAGGCTTTTAGTTTTTGCCCATTGAGTATGATACTGACTGTAAGTTTCTCATATATAGATTTTATTATGTTGAGGTATACTCCCTCTATTCCCACTTTGCTGAGCATTTTTATCATAAATAAGTGCTGTACTTTTCAACTGCTTTTTCAGCATCTATTGATATAATCATGTAATTTTGTCTTTCATTGTGTTTATTATAGTGTATTGCATTTATTGATTTGTGAATATTATACCATCCTTGCATCCCTGGGATGAAACCCACTTGACCATGCTGTATGATCTCTTTAATGCAGTGCTGGATCTGGATTGCCAATATTTTATTGAGGATTTTAGTATAGAAGTTCATCAGTGATAGAGGCCTGTAGTTTTCTTTCTTTTTTGTGTCTTTACCTGGTTTTGAAATTAGGATAATACTGGTATTATGAAAGTTGGGAGTCTTCCCTATTCTTGAATGTTTTAGAATAGTTTGAGAAGGACAGGAGTTAGGTCTTCCTTAAATGTTTAGTAAAATTTGCCTTTGAAGCTGTCTAGTCCATGGCTTTTTTGTATGTCAGGAGTTTTTTGACTACTGCTTCAATTACACTAATTGTTATCAGTGTAATTCAGGCTTTGTACATCTTCTTGATTCAGTTTTGCAAGATTATATATTCCTACAAATTTGTCCATTTCAACCAGGTTATCAAATTTCTTGGTGTATAGTTGCTTATAGTAATTTCTGAGAATCTTTTTTATTTCTGTGGTATTAATTATAATTTCTCCTGTTTCATTCCTGATTTTATTTATTTGGATTCTCTTTTTTCTTGATGAGTCTGGTTAAAGGCTTATCAATTTTGTTTATCTTTTCAAAGAACCACCTCCTGGATTTATTGATCCTTTGAATTATTCTTTAATCTCCATGTTATTTAATTATGCTCTGATCTTGTTTATTTCCTTCCTCTACTTGCTCTGGGCTGTTTGTTGTTCCTCTTGTTCTTGTAGGTATAGGGTTAGATTGTTTATTTGAAAATTTTCTATTGTTTTTAGGTAGGTTTGTATTATGAACTTCCTTCTCAGGTTGCCTTTGTTGTATCCCATAGGTTTTGGGCATTGTATGTTTATTTTCATTTATTTTCAGAAAATTTTTGATTTCTTTATTGATCTCAATGTTAACACATTCATTGTTTAATAGCATGTTATTCAGTCTCTATGAATTTGAATGTTTTTGAGTTTTTTCCTTGAGGTTGGCTTCTAGTTTCAAGCTCTTGTGATCAAGGAAGATGCTTGATATGATTTTAATTTTCTTGAATTTGTTGAGGCTTGTTTTGTGTTTTACCATATGGTCTATTTTTCTGAATGTTCCATATGCATTTGAAAAGAATGTATACTTTGCTTCTTTGGGATGAAAGGTTCTATATATATCAATTAAGTCCTTTTGATCTAGAGTGTTGTTCAACGCCACAATATCCTTGTTGATTCTTTGCTTGGAAGATCTATCCATTGTTGACAATGGAGTATTAAAATCCCCTACTATGAGTGTTGCTGTCAATATCTTTCTTGAAGTCCTCCAAGATTTTCCTTACATGTTTGGGTGCTCTTTTTTTAGTTGCATATATATTTGCAAGGATTTTACCTTCTTGATGATTATTCCTTTAAGTATTATGTGTTGGGTTCCCCCTGGGGAGGTGGTGTCAGGGCATGGAGCCCCATGGAGCCCAGGCCAAGCCTGTAAGACCTGACTGGAAAGTTGGGAAAGGTGGGTGCATACAGGTCTCAATGCTGTAGCCAGGGAGCCCTGGTGGGAATCAGGCCATAAGAACATTACCTATGACCTTTGAAGCTTGCCCTGCATTGTACCAGGAGCAGAGGTTTTAATTTTAAATGTAAATGAACACACCTTGACCTGAGGAAGCTCTCAGTGCTCCTTCACTTGTTTTTCCAGAATAATATCCATTTTTCTGTAGTTAGCATTGTTTAACATTAACTGATGAGCTTTATGTGCATGCTATATGCCCTTAGGCTTACTGCACTCAAAAGACCTTGGAGGAAGGCAGTCAAGGCATTTGTCTATCAGACACTTGCCAGCCTTCTCTCTCCTAACACAAGCTACTTGGGAAGCATTTATTTCATCCGTGGCACTGAGGGATCTCTGCAGGTCAGATGTCTCCCACAATTATGAAGTGTCCTCTTTATCTCCTTTTTATGGCCTTTGTTGTAAAATCTATTTGTCTGATGTAATTATTGCTATGCTAGCCTTTTTTTTCATGTTCATTTGCTTGAAATATTTAAAAAAATTCACTTTAAGTCTGTGTAGATCTTTTGTTCTAAGATGGATCTTTTGTAGACAGCATAAATGCAGGTCATGTTTTCTTATCCATTCAGCTACCCTATGTCTTTTGATTGGAGGCTCTAGTCCATTTACATTTAAGGTTATTATTGATAGGTACTTATTCATTGTCATTTTCCCCCTTTGTACCTGTGTTCTTCTCTCCCCCTTTTTCTTAATCTTCTTAAAGCAGGCCATTTAGCATCTCTTACAATGCTGGTTTGGTGGAGATGTATTCTTTTGGCCCCACCCCCTTTTTTCCTGTGAAACTCATTATTTTGCTTTCTATTTTAAATGAGACCTTTTCTGGGTAGAGTAGTCTTGGTTGTAAGCATTTGGTTTTTATTACATGGAATATTTCTTACCCTTCTGGCTTCGAGTGTTTCTGTTGAGTAATCATCTGACAGCTTATCAGAGCTACTTCATATGTTACTAGTTGTGTCTCCCTTGCTGCCTTTAAGACTCTCTCTTTGTGCTTGAATTTTGCCATTTTAATTATGGCATGTCTTGGGGTGGACCTCTTTGGGTTCATCTTCATTGGGACCTTCTGTGCTTCCTGGACTTGTTTGACATTTTCTCTCATCAAGTTTGGAAAGTTTTTTCTCATTACTTTTTCAAAAACTTTTTCTATCCCTTGCCTTCTTCTCCTTCTAGTATCCATGTTATATGGCTATTATTCCATTTTATTGTCCTGTAGCTCCCTAAACTCTCTTAATTCTTTTTGAGTCTTTCTTTCTTTTTTTTTTTTCTTGCTCTATCTGGGAATTATTTTCTACCTTGTCCTCCAGCTCATTAATACAACCCTCTGCTTCATCCAGCCTGCTTTTAATTTCTTCTATTGTGTTCTTCAGTTCAGAAATTGTACTTTTTGTTTCCTCTTGACTCTTATTGATAGTTTCTATGTCCTTTTTCATGCTGGCATAGTTTGCAGTAAGTTCCTTGTAGCTTTCCTGGAGTTCTTTGTAATTCTCATTGATTTCCTTGAGCTTCCTTATATTTTGAACTCATTGTCTGATTGTTTGCTTGCCTCTATTTCATTTAGCATTCTTTCTGGGGATTCCTCATTTCCTTTCAATTGGGGGTTGTTTCTTTGTCTTCCCATTTTAGTTAACTCTTCTAGTTTGTTTCAGTTTCTTAGATTGATCTGCTTTGACTCCCTGTCTTTGTGATGTGAACTGTGGTAGAAGATCTGTGGAATTCAATGGTGCAATCTCCTTGATTTCCTGAACTTGATGCCCTTGGGATGCCCTTTGTGCCTTTTATGTGAGCTCTCTGGCTGTAATTGTGTTTTGGTTATTTATTGTTGGGTCATTCTTTGGTGGATCCTTTTCCTCAACTAGCTGACTGAGAATCATTCCACCCACCATGTCTTATATGCAGTTGTACTGGTGCTGCCAGAAATCTACATCCACAAAAATAACCCCAACCCACAGTTACACTATCAATGGCAAATGAGCCAATACTAATCAACATGTAAAGAAATTAAGACTATTATAAGAAAGGAAAAACAATATGACATGACTATCTAAAAGCAAAATGAGTGAGTTTTGAGAGGGTAGTGGGAGAAGTAATAATAAGAGTAGCAAATGGGGAGCCCTGGCTGGTGGCACAGTGGATAAGGTGCCTGTCTGTGAACCTAAAGGTCACTGGTTCGATTCCCAGCCAGAACATACATAACCATGTTATAATCCAGGTCTCTAGCCAGCTCTATAGCTGCAGGCAGGTGAAAGGCAACCATACATTGATGTCTCTCTCCCTCTCGGCCTCTCTCCCTACCCTTCTTTCTAAAAATAATAAATAAAATCTTAAAAAAAAAAAAAGAGTAGCAAATAGGGACAAAGTGATAAAAGAAAGTAAAATTTGCATCATAAATAAAAAAGGTAGTGAAGAAGATGAAATGAAAATGTATAGCATAGGTTTAAACAGACATTTAAAAATATATACATAGTGAGAGATAACAAACAAGAAAAAGAAAAGAAAAAAAAAAGGAATCAAGTGGGAGAAAAGATTTACCACAGCATTATTGACAACCTATGAGCAAAGATTAATATAGGTGAGATGGGAATATGTGGGAAAAAAGAGAAAGAAAAGCTTAATAGATGTCTAGAGGAAAAGGAAATGATTTTGAAATGATAGATGAAGAAGGAATACTAAGAGTGAGGAATGAAAACTAGGCTAAGACAGGGGAAAATACAAATTAAAAAAAACAAAACAAAACGAAAAAAGGGCATGTGAAGGCAAAATGTAGTAGAAGGGAACAATATAATTTGAGATTTGAAATACAAAAATAATTAAGATCTAAGGATAAAATTGAAGAAATGCAAAACCATCCAAATCCACAACCAATGAGCAAATATTGATCAAGGGGGAGAGAGGATAAGGGCATTTTAAGAACAGGAAAAAGAATATGAATGAGAGATTACAAGAAAAATGGTTTTGAAAGGCTAGAGAAGGGAGAAATAGTAAGAATGCAAGATGGGAACAAGCTGTAGCAAGAGAGAAATAATTTAAAATAAAAATCAAGAAGAGGAAATAAGAAGGTAAAATGGAGTAAGAGAAGGAAGGAGCAAAAATTGAGATTTGAAATAAATTATAATATAAAAACTGGTAACTTAATAAGCACAAACTTGAAGGACAAGAAACAAATGTTAAAAAGCTATGCAGGAGAGAAAATAATGCAAACCATGAAGAAGGCCATGTTGGAATTCATCTCAGTAATAATTAATGTTTACCACTTTCTTCTCTTTCTGGATATGCTCCTGGTGATGTCAGGTGGTTACCCAGTCTGTCTGTAGGCCACCTGTTCAAAACTACCAGTGGTCCACAGTCTGTAGTTGTCTCTTTCAGTTGTTAATCTAGTCAATCTATAATCAGCAGTCAGGTTTAAGGACAACAGGGTGGGGCAGAGTAATTCCTGTAGGTGGGACTATTGCTTCCCCTCAGGCTGATGTCACTTGGAGGAGACTGCTCTGTCTGACCAAGATGGCTCCTGCATTATGGGTCATGACTCAACATGGGGGTTCTGGTGGCTGCTCCCACAGTTCTCTCCCCAAAGCCATCATCCCCAAACTCTTCTCAAGCATCTCTAGTCCACTCTGCCCTCCTTCTGCCAGAGCTCAGGGTAAGTGGGTGCAAATGAAATTTTGTGCATTGGCCTTTAAGAAGCTCTCTGTGTCTCCAGCTGTTTCTCCCTGGAATACAGAACCCCTGCTATTTTTCACAGTTGGGTGTTATCTGGGTTCCTTTTTTAGCTCTGGTACTGCAGGCTAGGGGGTGGGCAGCTTGGGGTTTAGACCTCACACTTTTCAGAGAGAAATCCCTGGCCACTGAAATTTCCCTTTAGAATTTCAGCTGCCACCCATGGGAGCCTAGCCGACCTCACATCTCCTCCACACTCCCTACCAGTCTTATTGTGATGAAGAAGTTTATTCTGTATATCTGTGGTTATAAGGCTTCTCTCCTATTCAGTTGTCTAGTCTGGATGATATATTCACAATTTAGTTGTAATTCCAGATTGGTTCTGGGAGGAGGTTAGTATAGCTTCCATTTATTCCTCCACCATCTTGGATCCTTTCTAATCAAACTACTTCTTGAATAACAAGAATGAATAAATTAATTATCATGGCAAGAGGCAAATGGTCCACTTATGGATGATTTTGTATGCTCTTTTGCAGATGTGATAGAACACAGCTGTATTTCATAAGATAATTTTGGTGGCAGCATACAAAAGTGGTTGAAAACCTGAAGGCCAGTTAGAAGATCAGAAAGAAGGCAATTTCTCTCCTATGGTAGGTAGCACATTGTTAGAGCTGAATGTGCCCCTGTGTATCACCTGGGCAACCTCTCTCATTTGTAGGTGAAGCGCAGAGGAATTAGGTGACTTGCTCAAGGTCACTTAGGTAGTTAGTGGCAGAAACAAGTTCAGTGACTTCAAGTTTATGACTTTTCATGCATGTTGATTTTTCTTCAGTAAAGACCCATTTTAATCAATTTCTATGCGGCTTAGAGCTGGCCATAGGAGTGGGTACAGACATACCTACACATCTCACATTTTCAAATACATTGTACATGGTACCCCCTGGAGTTTGGGGACCTGAGTTACAGCTTCATTTCCTGTGGGGGACCTCGACCCTCAGTAAAATCCCAAACATCCTTGTGTAAGGGAAAGAAAATCTGGCCAGTGGCTCAAGGTCAAAGGCCCAGTTCTTTGCTCCCAAAGATCTTTTATTGAAAGGGGTAAACCTGAAGGCAGGTAGCTTGTCAATCAATGCTAATCAATGCTAATTGAAAAACAAATGAGAGGGCAGAGAGATCTCACTCAGGTCAGGATGTGCATTCAAAATTTAAAAACTGTAGTTGCTACAACAAAGGATCAGGGGAGGTGAGAGAATAGGCCCTGGGCTTCATAGTAACCAAAGTATTTTCCCATGAACTAGTCCCTTTCCCCCAGGGCCACTGGTTTTACAGGGAAACATGTATGTACTCAGCATTCCTGGTCTTCTGGTTGGGACATACAGGTTTAGCCTGGTCTGTGGGGGACTCCAAGTTTCTTTGTTTTTCCCAGGTGGGCCCTAACACTTTCCTAGCATAAGTTTGAGGGCTGGCTGTATTTCATGAAATTGCAGGTCCTCTCCCACTCACAAGGTGGCACAGTTCCTTTGTGGGGAAATCTATCCTCTGGCAGCCGCATAAGGCATGGCTGAACCTGAATGAGCAGGCTGAGTTTTTTTTTGTCATCCAATTTTCTGGGACTCAGGAGCACCTTATTTTGCCTATAGGAGAATGGTCTAAGATGAGTAGTTCATACATTCAAATACAACAACATCATAATGTGTGAAGAGAACTTTTCTTTCCACATTGGAATTTGAAAGCATGTAGCCTTTTCTTTTGCGATCCAGTTCTTTTTTTTTTTTTTAAATTTAATTTTATTGTTGTTGTATTACATCCATCCCCTTTTTGCTCCCCTCTGTCCTCTTCCCCACCCACCCATTCTCCCCCAAAGTCAATCCCACCTGTTGTCCATATCGATTCCTTCATACTAGGTTCTTATCTAAACTGCTCCCCTTCCTTGCCTCTTCCTTCCCCCTCCCCCTCCCCCCACCCCCTTCCCTCTGACCACTGAAGGCCTATTCACTGTATTCATATATCTGGTTCTGTT